>UELW01000993.1:0-11845 GCA_900490495.1 Danionella dracula
AATGACACCAAATGCAATTCTGGGGTCCTCACAAACTTTGTAAGAGTCTCAAAAATGTCAAAAATTGGCTTGCAGCAAATTTGGTAAATAATAAACAACATAAAAACATTTGAGTTTATCATTTTTGGTTCCACACCAACCGGTTCTTCAACTACTTTAGTTGACCCTCCTTTGGCTGCTAAACTCCAGGTATGAAGCTGAAGGGCAGAAAGATCTAGATACATTTTTAACGATATATTTGTAAGTTTTAATGATTTTAATAGATCGGAGAGTTCAGAGCGGAGCCAGGAAGCATATTTAGTTTGTTTCTTACTGCTATGTCAGAAACAAAGGCTATCTTCATGGCAACTGTTGTTGTCATTATCTAATATAAACACAGAGCTTTAAAGGTTGCTACATGGTAGAACCAGCCATCCATATCATGGAAACCTGTCACTTCTCAGTAATCAAAGAGAAGCCGACTTCATCAGATTAAATTAGTGCCAAAGCATCACACGAAACGAGCTGAAGAGCTGCCAATCTGCGTCTCAAGAAACCACGCCCTTAATTATGCAGAACTTTAAGGCTTAATATATTTTAAACCAAAATTAAAACTCAACTTACTCCCTCAGGGTGTTAATTTTTTTCAACTTCAATAGGGATTTTTAAAGGGGTCCACCCCTTTTTAAATCAAAACTTATTATTCACCCCCTCTAGATGTCTTTTAATCTCCTCAAATGACTGTGCTGCTCAAAAACGAGTCATGTATCCCCTGTTCCTTCCACTACCATGCTTCCACCACGCCCCCTGCTGGGTTTCACTCAGAAAATCCTCCCATTTCCTACCAATAAATTCATCTTTTGGAGCCAAAAACAATTTCATTCAAAAACACTAATTTCATTGTTTAGAGATGCGGTTCTGCTACGGTTGACATCCGGCTCAGTCATACATTCTTCATTGAGATGAGCTTCATCTGTTTGGTTAGTGGGTGGTGCTTCAACAAGTGGGCGTGGCTACATCAAGCCCTTTTGAGCTCCCAGAAAAAGAAAATAGGATTACTCAAACATGAACCAATCTGAATACGACTCGACGAGGGAATAACACTAAAACGTGAGCGAAACGTCTGAAAAGTCGAGTTTAAATGATCCGCCAGCGACTTAAACACGGGAGCGAATGAGAACCTGCCCACTTCTGGAGTCAGCCTCTAGAGGCCGCTCGAGGAACTGCAGCTCAGTCACTTCCTGTTAAAGAGAGACAGCAGGAGGATGCTGCGTGATTTTAAAGGAGACTCTTTAACACTTTGACTGGTTCATTCTTAACTTGCATTTGAAAAAGAATCGTAAAAAATGCTCAGCTTTATAATGGTCCCCAAATCTGGTGCACATTTGCATCCTCCAAATAAATAATTTGCATGCAGAGCAATCGAAATGGTCGTCTTCCACAGCGACTCAAACACCATAAAAACCTGAAGTGAAAGAGTTTGGCTTTGTAAAAGTGTGCAGCTTCAGTCAAAGGTTCACAGACGCAGCTAAAAACCAAACAGCTTTTACCACTTACTCGATAAAAGAAATCATTCTCTAACAAACCTTGGAGTGTTTTAAAGCAGACAGAGTTCTGATAGATCTAACTCTGCGATGTTTTAAATCAAGGTTTAACCGAATGTGGGTCACTTTTTGAGGTTAGTGTCCTCAGAATCGTGTGTTCACTATCTGCAGATCCGTCGGCGCTGAAGCATCGAGCCTCTGCTCAAACAGCCCTCGATCCTCAAACCCGAACGGTCTGAAGTGAAGTTTTTCTCTGCACACATCTGCAGCGTGTGCCAATGGTTACCACATGCTCTCGCTGGAGCGCCGCAAGAAACCAGAGCAGAGAAAAGAACAAAATGTTCTCAGAGCAAGGCCGCCGCTGAACCACGAGCGCGGAACAAACTCCCGATGCACACGCCGCTATACGATCCGCTGGCAGGACTCAAAATAAACTCCGCTCAGCCTTGTGAAGCTGTGGAGAGGAGGAGGATGCTCAAACACTGAGATGAAGATCAGGAGGAATGTGAATCACTGCGCAGAGATCGAAGAGACACCGACGAAGAGCTCTGCTTCAAAAACTCTACAACTAGAATAAAAGCATGCCAAAGCTGTAGATGATTTTGCAGGTACTCCATAAAGATGTCACAACTGCAAGCAACTCTAGCAGCAGTCATTGGCTGATGACACACACACTCTTCCCTCGTTCCTCACTGGTCAACAAATATAGGTTAAGGTTTGGGGTCCTCCATAGAAAACGTGCTTTAAGGAGTCAGTTTGCTTTATTAAAGTAACAGGGACCCCAAAAACTATCTGCGCTTCATTGCTGTTCACTCCAGGTTGAGAAATGTTGACAAAGTCCACTTTAAATGTTAAAAATAAAAAAAATAAACCTCGTAATTAAACTTGAATCTGCAGTGGAGCGTTCGAATGAAACACAATCAACTTAACGGTTAGGAGGTCTTAAATAAAACTACCCTATTGAGATATTTTTTATTTTACCAAACAAACAGCTAATTGTTATGAGTCACATTTAATGACCTTATATTTTCAGTTTTGTGTTATGGGAAAAATAAGGGCGCCAACACTTTTGCTCATAACTTTGGTGGGTCGGATTTTGCAAATTGTGAATAGATAAATGTATTCGATAATTATAATATATATTACAACGATGCTCAAGTGAAATGTAAATTAAATGCTCAAAGCTCAAGTGAAATGTGCAGTTTTAAATTAAACACCATTAAGATTTAGATTTAAAAAGTAAATGCAATAATAGTCAACCAAACGTATTTGAACATACTTTATTTCCAGAAGTCTGGCTTTAGTTTTTGAAATCTGAAAGCGCGCTTTAGAATTCCTCTTATTTCACATTATTTGTGTCTTTATTTTCAGGTTTTGACTATATTTTGTTCTTTAACCAATCTCTAACCTTCCGTTCTTGTCAAAAATATTAGAGAAAGTTGTTATAGCACAGCTCAGCTCCTTCTTACAGAAGAGCAACTGTTATGAAGATCTTCAATCTGGATTCAGAGCGCATCACAGCACAGAGACTGCGCTAGTTAAAATTTCAATCGATCTATTACTTGATTAGGATCAAGGGAACATCTCTCTTCTAGTTCTGCTAGATCTCAGTGCAGCCTTTGATACGATAAATCACAGGATTCTCCTCGAGAGATTAGAGAACGATGCGGGCATCCAGGGCCAGGCTCTAAGATGGTTTAACTCTTACCTCTCTGACCGGAGTCAGTTTGTTCATGTAAATGGAGACTCATCGGACACAATAGCAGTAGAGTATGGAGTTCCTCAAGGATCCGTTCTGGGACCCATCCTATTCTCAATATACATGCTGCCCCTTGGCAAAATTATTAGAAGACATGGTGTTAGTTTCCATTGCTATGCAGACGACACCCAGCTCTATATCTCAGCAAAACCTAACGACCCTTTAAAGCTAAATAAGATCTCAGAATGTGTCGCTGATATCAATGATTGGATGAATGAAAATTTTCTTATGCTAAATCCAGATAAAACAGAAATATTACTTATTGGCTCTAAAAAGCAATTACAGAATCTCTCAGTTTTAAATCTGGAGTTGGGGGACACACTGTTACTTTTTCCACTACAGTTTAAAATCAGGCGTTATTATAGATAGTGAACTGACGTTTAAGAATCATATCTCTTATGTTACTAAGACTGCTTTCTTTCACCTCAGGAATATTGCTAAAGTGCGGAACATGCTGTCTATCGTAGATGAAGAAAAATTAGTGCATGCTTTCATGAGCTCCAGAATGGATTCTTGTAACGCTCTGTTAGAAACTGCTCAGCTGACGCGCTACAAAAATTACAGTTAGTCCAGAACGCAGCAGCTAGAGTTCTCACAAGAACACAGAAATATGATCACATTACACCGGTTCTGTGCTCTCTTCATTGGCTTCCTGTACAATATCGCATTGACTACAAGATTCTGCTCCTTGCCTTTAAGGCTCTGAACGTCTCGGCTCCGCTCGACCTGAGCAGTCTCCTCTCACGATATATTCCAGCTCACTCTCTCCGATCACAAGAAGCAGCTCTACTGATCGTTCTGAAGATGAGTAGATCCACCAGAGGAGGAAGAGCGTTCTCATATAGAGCCCCGAAGCTCTGGAATAAACTCCCGGATGTTGTCCGCAGCTCAACTACGCTCACAGATTTCAAAACTAAATTAAAAACATATCTGTTTAAACTGGCATTCCAATAATTATCTCTTGGTATTTGTCTAAACAGATATGGTGCCTGAGCACCATATAAATACAAACTGTTTGAAAAAAACAATGTGGTTCAATGTTCCTCTCTAACCTATCCTCATTATTTATCTCTCCTCCTGCAGCTGATGCTGATCACTTGTTTGTTGTCTATGTTACAGTTTACTAACCGTTTTCTCCATTTCTTAGTTCCCTGTTTTGTCTTTGTTTGTTTTGTTTGTTTTTTGTTTTTCAGGTCCTGTCCGGCAAACCGTTCATCGATGGATCTCGAGTTTGTATGTTCTTTATGCTGGGGAGGTGATTAGCACCTGTTCTTCACTTCGCTGCTTTTTCTCTCCTGAGAATTTCTTCTTATTTTAGGACTTCAATAAATCCTCTTCGTTTGTTATATAACATTTCATTTGAGCCCAAAACATATATTTGATATTATTTTATCAAATAGAAACCACCGGCTTCACTGTTTGCAGCATCAGGTTACACTTGCGGCTTCCTTAGATCCACAAAAAAACTATTTTTAACGTTCTATGAGCTCATCAGATCGAGCAATCTCTTAAAATCCCTCTTAAGAGCACTTAACAGTGACTTTACCTCATGTTAGAATAAAATATTGCGCTCTTTACTACACTGAAACCTAGCAACCTAGATTACTATACAATATGTTGTTTATTTGTAGTAAAAAAAACATTCAAATAATTATTTGGAAGTCAATAGAAATGAATAACATCCGATGCAAATCTAAGTAGGCCAAATCATAATTTACTTTCGATATCTGGAGGCTTTTGGATTATTATAAGTGCTATAATTGATGGAATATTAGGTGATTTGACACTTCGATGATTCATCTTGTGGCGAGTTGTGTGTTCGGCGGTCATCATAAATGAAAGCAGTCTTCATGATGAGTTTATTATGCAGTAACACAATAAACTCTGCATTAAAGAATCTATTGAAAACCTGACGCTCTGTTGTAACTCGTGTCTTTAACACCCTCGAGAGGTCTCCAGCACTGTTTTGATTGGTATGATAACGATACCAGTATCAATATCAGTATAAAGGCAATCAATCAATCCATCCATCCATCTTCATGTCGGCTTTATTCCCTTTCGGGGTCGCCACAGCGGAATGAACCGCCAACTCTCTGGAATATGTTTTACGCAGCGGATGCCCTTCCCTGCCGCAACCCATCACTGGGAAACATTCACACTTTAACACTATGGGCAATTGTTCTTATTCAATTCTCTTATTCCGCATGTCTTTGGACTTGAGGGGAAACCGGAGCACCCGGAGCAAACCCACGCGATCACGAGGAGAACATGAGAACTCCACACAGAAATGCCACCTGCCCCAGCCGAGCCTAGAACCAGCGACCTTCTTGCTGTGAGACGACCGTGCTACCCACTGCGCCACCTCCCTACAATCAATAATGAACATAATTTTAAAACAGTTTTTTCACTGTTTAGAAAAATAGCTGAAAGAACTAAAAGCGTTGGACAGTCTGTTAGACATTTTACATTCTTTATAGAACACTGATGAATTCTAACTTTTGGCAATAAGAATGAAACTCTAAGAATTAAATGAAAGGTTTTCAACACCTACAATGCTTCAAAAATTGTTTTATAAAGATAAGTTTTAAAATAAATAATAAATGTGAGCACTTGAAGAATTTGAATCAGCGTACAGGAAATGTATGCTTGAATTGTGCCACTATTTCCTGAACACCTGCCAGCTATCCTCATCTTCTTTTTGAGGAGAAGATAAAGCTTGCACTTCTCTACTAAAACAACTGGTTAACTATCATGGTTTTGTGTCTGTGTTGAGTTCATATACTTGCTGACGCATTTTATTTGCATATTGAAAAACTTCAGGTCAGAACACAGCAAGAGATTATACTAACAGGTAATGTTACAGCAGCAGCGAGAGATCAGTAGCTAACAGCTTAAATGGTTACAGCGCAGCGAGGAGATCAGTAGCTAAACAGCTAACCGGTACAGCAGCGCGAGAGATCAGTAGCTAACAGCTAACGGTACAGCAGCAGCGAGAGATCAGTAGCTAACAGCTAACGGTACAGCAGCAGCGAGAGATCAGTAGCTAACAGCTAACGGTACAGCAGCAGTGAGAGATCAGTAGCTAACAGCTAACGGTACAGCAGCAGCGAGAGATCAGTAGCTAACAGCTAACGGTACAGCAGCAGCGAGAGATCAGTAGCTAACAGCTAACGGTACAGCAGCAGCGAGAGATCAGTAGCTAACAGCTAACGGTACAGCAGCAGCGAGAGATCAGTAGCTAACAGCTAACGGTACAGCAGCAGCGAGAGATCAGTAGCTAACAGCTAACGGTACAGCAGCAGCGAGAAATCAGTAGCTAACAGCTAACAGCTAACACAAACTCAGACTTAAACTCAGACTCAAACACAAACTCAGACTCAAACTCAGACTCAGACTCAAACTCAAACTCAAACTCAGACTCAAACACAAACTCAGACTCAAAAACAAACTCAGACTCAAACTCAGACTGAGACTCAAACTCAGACTTAAACTCAGACTCAAACACAAACTCAGACTCAAACACAAACTCAGACTCAGACTCAAAAACAAACTCAGACTCAAACTCAGACTCAAAAACAAACTGACTCAAACTCAGACTGAGACTCAAACTCAGACTCAGACTCAGACTTAAACTCAGACTCAAACACAAACTCAGACTCAGACTCAAAAACAAACTCAGACTCAAACTCAGACTCAAAAACAAACTGACTCAAACTCAGACTGAGACTCAAACTCAGACTCAGACTCAGACTCAAACTCAGACTCAAACACAAACTCAGACTCAAAAACAAACTCAGACTTAAACTCAGACTCAAACTCAGACTCAAAAACAAACTCAGACTCAAACTCAAACTCAGACGCAAACACAAACTCACACTCAAACTCAGACTCAAAAACAAACTCAGACTCAAACTCAGACTCAAAAACAAACTCAGACTCAAACTCAGACTGAGACTCAAACTCAGACTCAGACTCAGACTTAAACTCAGACTCAAACACAAACTCAAACACAAACTCAGACTCAAACTCAGACTCCAAAACAAACTCAGACTCAAACTCAGACTCAAACTCAGACTCAGACTCAGACTCAGACTCAGACTCAGACTCAGACTCCAAAACAAACTCAGACTCAAACTCAGACTCAGACTCAGACTCAGACTCAAACACAAACTCAGACTCAAACTCAGACTCAGACTCAAACTCAGACTCAGACTTAAACTCAGACTCAAACACAAACTCACACTCAAACTCAGACTCAAAAACAAACTCACACTCAAACTCAGACTCAAAAACAAACTCAGACTCAAACTCAGACTGAGACTCAAACTCAGACTCAGACTTAAACTCAGACTCAAACACAAACTCAGACTCAAACACAAACTCAAAAACAAACTCAGACTTAAACTCAGACTCAAACTCAGACTCCAAAACAAACTCAGACTCAAACTCAAACTCAGACTCAGACTCAGACTCAGACTCAGACTCAGACTCAGACTCAGACTCAGACTTAAACTCAGACTCAAACACAAACTCAGACACAAACTCAGACTTAAACTCAAACTCAGACTCAAAAACAAACTCAGACTTAAACTCAGACTCAAACTCAAACTCAGACTCAAACTCAGACGCAAACACAAACTCACACTCAAACTCAGACGCAAACACAAACTCAGACGCAAACTCAGACTCAAACACAAACTCAGACTTAAACTCAGACTCAAACACAAACGCAGACTCAAACTCAGACGCAAACACAAACTCACACTCAAACTCAGACGCAAACACAAACTCAGACTCAAACTCAGACTCAGACGCAAACACAAACTCAGACTTAAACTCAGACTCAAACACAAACTCAGACTCAAACACAAACTCAGACGCAAACACAAACACAAACTCAGATTTAAACTCAGACTCAAACACAAACTCAGACTCAAACACAAACTCAGACGCAAACACAAACACAAACTCAGACTTAAACTCAGACTCAAACACAAACTCAGACTCAAACACAAACTCAGACTCAAACTCAAACTCAGACTCAAACTAAGACTCAGACTCAGACTCAAACACAAACTCAGACTTAAACTCAGACTCAAACACAAACTCAGACTTAAACTCAGACTCAAACTCAGACTCAGACGCAAACACAAACTCAGACTTAAACACAAACACAAACTCAGACTCAGACTCAAACGCAAACACAAACTCACACTCAAACTCAGACTCAAACACAAACTCAGACGCAAACTCAGACTCAGACTCAAACACAAACTCAGACTTAAACTCAGACTCAAACACAAACTCAAACTCAAACTCAAACTCAGACTCAAACACAAACACAAACTCAAACTCAGACGCAAACACAAACTCAGACTCAAACACAAACTCAAACTCAGACTCAGACGCAAACTCAAACTCAAACTCAGACTCAAACTCAGACTCAAACTCAGACTCAAACTCAGACTCAGACTCAAACACAAACTCAGACTCAAACTCAGACTCAAACACAAACTCAGACTTAAACTCAGACTCAAACACAAACTCAGACTCAAACTCAGACTCAAACTCAGACTCAAACACAAACTCAGACTCAAACTCAGACTTAAACTCAGACTCAAACACAAACTCAGACTCAAACACAAACTCAAACTCAAACTCAGACTCAAACACAAACTCAGACTCAAACTCAAACACAAACTCAGACTCAAACACAAACTCAAACTCAGACTCAGACGCAAACACAAACTCAAACTCAGACTCAAACACAAACTCACACTCAAACTCAGACTCAAACTCAGACTCAAACACAAACTCAGACTCAAACTCAAACACAAACTCAGACTCAAACACAAACTCAAACTCAGACTCAGACGCAAACACAAACTCAGACTTAAACTCAGACTCAAACACAAACTCACACTCAAACTCAGACTCAAACACAAACTCAGACTCAAACACAAACTCAGACTCAAACTCAGACTCAAACACAAACTCAGACTCAAACACAAACTCAGACTCAAACTCAGACTCAGACGCAAACACAAACTCAGACTCAAACACAAACTCAAACACAAACTCAGACTCAGACGCAAACACAAACTCAGACTCAAACACAAACTCAAACTCAGACTCAAACACAAACACAAACACAAACTCAGACTCAAACTCAGACTCAAACACAAACACAAACACAAACTCAGACTCAAACACAAACTCAGACTCAAACACAAACACAAACTCAGACTCAAACACAAACTCAGACTCAAACTCAAACTCAGACTCAGACGCAAACACAAACTCAGACTCAAACTCAAACTCAGACTCAGACGCAAACACAAACTCAGACTCAAACACAGACTCAAACTCAAACTCAGACTCAGACGCAAACACAAACTCAGACTCAAACACAAACTCAAACACAAACTCAAACTCAGACTCAAACACAAACACAAACTCAGACTCAAACTCAGACTCAAACTCAGACTCAAACACAAACTCAAACACAAACTCAGACTCAAACTCAGACTCAAACACAAACACAAACACAAACTCAGACTCAAACACAAACTCAGACTCAAACACAAACACAAACTCAGACTCAAACACAAACTCAGACTCAAACTCAAACTCAGACTCAGACGCAAACACAAACTCAGACTCAAACACAGACTCAAACTCAAACTCAGACTCAGACGCAAACACAAACTCAGACTCAAACACAAACTCAAACACAAACTCAAACTCAGACTCAAACACAAACACAAACTCAGACTCAAACTCAGACTCAAACTCAGACTCAAACACAAACTCAAACACAAACTCAAACTCAGACTCAAACACAAACACAAACTCAGACTCAAACTCAGACTCAAACTCAGATGTTCTCTCAAGCAGAACTGTTCTTCAGAGAGCGGCGGGGACTTACAGCGCGTGCGTGTCCCTGGGCAGCTCGGACGCCGCCGGGGCCTGGTCCAGCCCCGCGCCGGAGCAGTTCACCAGGCACGAATACTGGGGTCCCACCGGGGTGCACGAGCAGTTCCCCGGGCAGGGGCCGCACGCTTCCCCGGGGCCCTCCGAGGCCGCTCCGAGGCATCCCAGAGCCAGGAGCAGGCTCGGGACGAGAGCGCCAAACTCCGGGAGACGGGCGCCATGTTTGCTTCTGGACGCAGTCTGTCCATTTCTGCGAGGCATCGCTCAGTCGCGTCGCATCGCTCCGTCCGTCCGAGGGAAGAGTTCCTCCGCGCAAGCTTCAGCGCTTCCCGAGAAGATCCATCAGAGAAGTTCAGCGGACGCGGTCTCCTGTAACGAGCAGCGGGATTCCTCGAGTAACGGAGCTGCTTCCACTGCTTCTTCTTCTTCTCTTGAGGAGAAAAAAAACCTCTGAGTGGTTTTTTCCAGCAGCAAGCAAAGTTCCTGGAGAACTTCCTCTCACCTCTCATCCTGCAGTCCCGCAGCGCTCCACTGCAGAAACAAACTCTTCTCAAAGCGATGCTTTTCTCTCAAAAATCCTCTTCAAAGAGAAGAAATTCGATCATAACAAGGCTTAAAGTGATTTATTCACAGCTTTTAATGTTTGCATGAAATACAGAATTAGAGGAGAGTTGTTAAGGGAAAAGTTTCACAGAAGTTTTATGTGAGTTTTCTCTTCCCAAAATGATTCGAGGAACATTTTTTCATTGACTGACATCATGCACTAAAAATATAAATGAATTGAAATAATGCTACGTACTAAATAGAATCAATACATTAATTATGACATAAAATAAATAAATAGTCAAAACAATGAATTGACTGAATGGAGCCTTAAGAATAAACTTGACCTGATTTCAAGTCGTCAGCGTTATTTCTGTATTCAGCTCAGGAGATGCGACCGAGCGCTTCAAGCAGACAACTTACTAAAAACATAAAACAAATAAAATACAGTATAGACTATACAATTAAATAAGAGACAGTGTATGATAAAATCAAGCCAGATCAAAGAGATACGTTTTTAGCTTTTAGAGAAAAGTTTGTAGGTTATTCAATGCTTAAATTCTTTAATATTAGTACGCTTGAGTGAACATCAACTTCTCAAAACACAACGCACAGCATTTATTCCCATTCTTTTTTTAAAGTGCCGTTCGGAACTCATTTTCTCATTTCTTAGTTAGTTACATTAAAAGCGTGCCTCTTCTCTTTCCTCTCTTCTTCTATTTTATTTCTATGTTTGTTGGAATGTGTTGTTTGATGTGATATTTGTGTCTGCGTGGAGGAAAGCAACCACTGTTTTAAAATGAGAGAATATAAAATAATTGTATTTCATGAAAACGTGTGGCTCTTCTTTATTTCTAAATTTTCCCGAAGAAAGAAACCCTTTCATTAAGGTTAGGTAATCTAAAATTGGTTTGGTAATCTAAAATAAAATATGAAACGTGTATTTACTTCACAAAGATTTTAAAGGACTTCCCATACTTTGGTTGAACGCTCTTGTTATTAAAAGTACAGTCCCTTAAACATTTCTTTCAGGTTTTAACAATTTCTTTCAAAGCAGCTTCACAAAGTCCTCATGAGGATCAGGTAG
>UELW01000588.1:0-33823 GCA_900490495.1 Danionella dracula
ATGATTTTTTCTTTTACTCAGAAATTCTGTCTCTGCACCCGTGGTTTATCATCTAAACTTGTGGCGATCTTTAGAAAAATATGCGAGGAGAACGTGAAGAAGACAACCCCCTTTACTGTTGTTGTTCTCATGTGAAGATGAGTTGTCTTTAAATTTAATTGCTGACCTGAAATTATAAGTCTAGTATAGTAATTAAATTCGGATCGTTTAGTCCGTCTTTAATTTTGTAAACGGTCGGTTTGTTTTGGTGGAAAAAATAATCTGCTAAAAGCGAACATTTTTAACCTAAAATGAAATTACGTTCTCTCACAAACATCAAGTCGCTTTCCATTGATTGATATCTATTATTAAAATTAAAGGTAAATTCTTATGTTATACATTAAACGTGTGAAAGTTGACTTCCAGATCAGAGTCCTGGTATGCAGCCAAATAAAAGTGACATAAAATAGTATGGAATGGAAAAATTCAATTAGTGTTTTACTCGTAAATTTATAGTAATGTCGAATGTTGCATTAGTCAAAAAAATCAGTGTTGCACACAATTATCTCTTGCCACTTAAATATTTTAATGTTTGTTGGTTTCTATTCAAAGGAATTTTATTTTTGGCTACAATTTCAGCGAAAACGTGTAAATGTGCATTTAATGATATTTGCCGAAACGGGCGAATTTTTCGTTTGTTGTTTGGTTTAATGTTTGAGCCAAACGTGTTTTGGCTGTGGAGAACCAGATGAACTCATTCATCCATTTAACAAGAAACGATGATGGCTGAATTCAGATGCTAAAATGACTGACGGGTTGTAGTATGTAAAGAATGTAAAGAATTGCTCTGGACAAACATGAACTTGGCTCAAATGGTCGTTTATTTAATTAGACCTGATGATTGAATTAGAGGCAGAATCCTGATAGCATGACATCTGAATCTTCATTATTGAGCTGCTAATGAGCTTTATTGGAGACAACTACACCTCGTTTACAAGAGCTGGTTATAAAAACTGGCTTAATTAATAAAGTTTACGCATTTTTGTTTAAAATGTTCTGGCTAAATAAATGAAATCGAAGCCACAGGGGGTGTGTTTTTAAGATGTAAAATTTCTTTGTTTTTCTTGCAACATTGGTGTAATGAGTGCAAATAACGTATAAAAAAATTTTAATTGGTGAAATTATGAACATGTCGATTGGTTGATGTCTGAAGCATTGTATACGAGTTTGTTGAAAACATGCAGTTATTTTTAGAGATCAAATTGGGTTTTCTTGTGATTTGTAAGAGCTAACTTTAGGGAAATAAGTTCAAATGTAAAGTGTTTTTTTTTTTCTTCAGATATTCTGGACTTAAAATGCCTATATTTTTTTTTACGAAAAAACATACCGTTTACATTATATTCTTGCTTCCCCTATTTTAGTCCCCAAACTTGAATAGCGTATAAAAAGAGAAATTCAGGATTTCTCTATTTTCGTATAAAATAAGGTTGTAAAAGGCATACGGTTGGATACCAATCGATAGTTCGGATTGATTTCGCAACTTGATTTCTTTCTTCCTTCGCAATCCTAGTTACTTTATTTCGAAATCTTAAACAAAAAAAGCAAGACAAATAATTAGAAGTCCCCATTAATTAACCTAACATGAGAACAAACAAGCGTGGCGACTGAAAAAATAGCTGACGACCTCGAAGTTTGCTTTTCTGCCAAACATCGTCCCTCCTGCGGTAATAGAGTCCTGGTCCTCAGCCGAAGGGAAAATAAACGTGGGCCCGGCCGCGCAGAGCAGAGCTGGCTCCGGGGCCCGGGGTGGCTGAATTTGGGTTTGTTGTGCTTCGTTCACTCGGCGGAGGCTTTCCAGCTGATGCCTCGCGAAGATAAGCGACCGCCGATCACCGCGCGGCGTCTAGACTACAGCTTTCAGACCGATAAACGAGTTCTACATCCGATCGGAGTGTTAGATTAATGCGATGTTTAATCGTGGTCCTATCATTGCCTCAGTTCATCTCAACTAGCATTGGTTCTATGGCCGGGCTTCTTTAAGATATAACCATTTTATAAGCATGTAGGTATACTTGAGTTTAAACCCAAAAACAAAACATTGATTTAACTGGTTCTGAATAAACAAAGACTGCTTTTTGGTGTTGTCTTTGTTCTTGATGTTAATAAAACGTGGTTTCACAAATACGTTTAATGCATTGTTTGAGTAATAAGTGTATTTTGTCTGACGTAACTGGTATTTGGTGAAGACGAGATGGTTTCTAATATTCGAATAGTTCAACTATAGTTCCAAAACATGCTTTTTGGCTATATAAACACATAAACGAATACTTATAATGTTTGTTTGTACCCAAAAAAAAACACATTTTGAAAGAGTTATCGCGTTATTTGGTAGGCTTTCTTAGTTCAGTCAGCATTTGTGTGTTTTAAATAAATCTGTCTACGTGTATAATAGTATTCAAGCTTTGACAAACAAAATGTTTCAATCTGAACGAAAGTTTCGAGCAGATTTCCGAGTGTTCACTCCTTAGAATATGAATAGCGTGGTAGTATGAAATGGTTGCATTGTATGATTTCTCAGACATAAACAGTATTTTGTTTATTTAGGTATTTTTCCATTTTATGTGGACGGCTGTCCAGACAATAAATAACAATAACTTACTTTTTTAAATTCATAAGTTTATACAATCTGTTCTCCATTCAATAAGATAAAATATTTTACAGCTCACTTTTATACATCTTCCATAGATCATGCGTTAAGACAAATTGTGAATTTTGTCTCACAAGAAGAAGAAGAAGAAAAAAACTTCTTTTAAAGCTATACATTTGGAGGTCTTGAATAAACACTGTTAAGACTTCAGAGGTCCATGATCAAAACCGAAGTAGTGTTCATATTCCGCAGGGCGTCCTGGAGAATCGCTCCAAAAAAAGTTTTGTAGCACGTGTCAGTTTCTTCGACTATCTCCTCCGTTTGGCAAACTGCTGAAATCCATCTTGGTTAATCCGAGTGACGCGAGGTGATGGGTTTTCATGCAGAGCGGGCAAGGGCATGCTGGGGCGAAAGGCTCCGGTGGGCTCTCACGTCTCCACGGGACTGGGAACCATACTGTTGGGGGTGTCGGGTAGCTGCGACGACAGAGAGGTCACATCGCTACCAGAGGAGTTACCCAGCGATCCCGACTCGGGAAATGACACCTAGGAAGGGAGAGAGTTGGGAAGCAGCTTATTCAATTGCTGTCAGCATGCTAGTACACAACACGCTTAGCTGTGCCAAGATTTGATTAAACGGAAGTGATTTACGTGAGAGTCGCGACTGACATTTTAACAGTTTGAAAAAAAAAATCAGTTGGAAAATTCCCGCCTCTATTGATGAAGCGGGAAACAGGTTCGCGGCCTTTTTAACGGTCAGCGTACACTTAAATATAGCTAGGCCTACGTTTTAGCTAATGATTTAACGATATCACGAAATATATATACAAAATAACACACTGACGTAAATGTAGGGTATATTACATTTATAGTGATCGTTAAAATTAGGCATGAGACGAATTATAGCTTTGTGAAACAATTGAGCTGTGATATTATTCAACGTGGAGTAATCCAATTTACTTTAATAACGGCTAGCTATATAAATATAATCTCTTACGTAGAATAGATGATTACTGGAGTGTGGCAATCACACTTTTTGAATCAAAATAAGGCAAGTTATGAGTTATTTAGTGACTATGCTATATTAATTAGCACTTTATAGGCCATAAAAGTAAATGGGTGGAGGAATACTCACTTTAAGACAAATTAAACTCCAAATAATAATTATTACCCTGCTATAGTCCCAAAAAAATTATAAACCGAGCATAGATAAATGGATGTACTTGAAAAAATTACATTGTTTTCGTTTATTTATTTGAACCAGCATAAATATGCAACGATGTCTGTTTTTTTTTTTTTTTTTCATCACACACGTGCATTCTGATTCTGGGAATGTGTCGCTTACCAGCTGTTGGAAGGCAGGCTGGTCTAAGTCACTCTGTAAGGCAAACTCGCTCAACGCTTTCCAGGGAGGCTGGTAGGTCTGAACCTCCACCGGGTTTCCCTGGACAGTGGTGTCGTGTCTGATGGGGCTGCCTGCCACCAGAGGCGTTCCCGTGAGACCCTGCAGATTCTGTCAGAGGTGGAGGAGACACTCGGCTATCAGGTTTCTGACTCAGGCTTTCAGGCTTCAGGCTTACAACATCTTGTCATAAATCAAAACAGATCCCTCAACGCTCGGATAAATACATGTAATAGGTTATTCACTGAACAACTTAGTCGAGCATATCAAACTGAGATATAAATTCCCAAGGGATGGATACACCAGCTGATCACTATAACACACAGTTTATCGCAACAATGAAATTGATTTATAATGAGGAGACGATCTACTAAAATAGAGCGTCACGGTGGCGCAGTGGGTAGCACGGTCGTCTCACAGCAAGAAGGTCGCTGGTTCTAGCCTCGGCTGGGTCAGTTGGTATTTCTGTGTGGAGTTCTCATGTTCTCCCCGTGATCGCGTGGGTTTTCTCCGGGTGCTCCGGTTTAATAAGAGAATTGAGTAAGAACAATTGCCCATAGTGTTAAAGTGTGAATGTTTCCCAGCGATGGGTTGCGGCTGGAAGGGCATCCGCTGCGTAAAACATATGTCAAAGAGTTGGTTGTTCATTCAGCTGTGGCGACCCCGAAAGGGAAGAAAGCCGACATGCTAAAATGTATTTTTGTATCTCAGCCCGGTCACCATTCATTTACAGTAAATTAACAAATGTTAGTTTAAGGGGTTCCAAAACCCATTGCTACATTTATGTCCTTTTTATATTTATGTTGTAGAAAGAAAAAGTGGTATACCATGTACTGTTTTCTTTTTACATGCATGTAATATTTGTGTAAACCTGTAGAAGTTTAATAAAAATAATGCAAAATCAAACTTGTCACACTGTCTGGTAAACACATCTGTAAAATTAAATAATACATTTCTATAAGACAGCTGTTTCTCCAGTTGCACCCTCCGTAGAATATTATAAATCTGACTGAGTATCATTTAGTGAAATAAAATGTTATATAATGTTATTTTGTAACACTTTTCACTGTATTCTTTTCATTTATACTATGCTGGTTTACTAAGATAGGGGTATGATGTTTCCCTGACATCTGCATTTTTATAAAGACAACTAAACTGTCAAAATTATTAAAAGTTTGATCTCCCACATAAAAATAACAATATTACATTCATGTCGCTAAAGCAGTCCACACATTTAATTACTTTTGGTAATTATTCATATTTATTATCTGCATGTATCCCTACTAAAAATATTTGTTTTGCATAAATATATATATTTTTAAATAAAAATAGGGACCCAATTTGTTTGCCTTAGACCCAAAACTACCATATCTGCCACTGCAGAAATGTAATAGCCAACCAAAATACAAAAATATGAAACTCTCAAGCTAAAAATAAAGGAGAATTGGCTCGACAAAACGCATTCAGAGAGCTCTGCACTAAGCTGAATATCACACAAAAACTGCTTAACCTGGAATGTGTAGCGACCCATTTAAAAATATTACTATACAATTTTTGTGGCTGTAAAGAAGTCCCACATTTAATTGTAGCAACAAAACAAATTCACTGAAGCAAATTTGTTGGTAAACTATAAGTGTAGTATCTTACTGGATAAGTGCGAACATGGAGTAAAACCCATTTTTTGATGTAAAAAAAATACAATATTTTGCTGTGGTTACAAAACACACAAAGTCTTTCTACATTAAAAATACAACAGTGCTACAGGATTCCCCAGGCAAGCATGATTTTAAGGATATGCCACACAATATTACATATTTCACATATCTACAAGGCGTGAAAAATAAATTAAAATGTGCAGATATGGTGCTATAACAAAGCCAATATACAATATTTTGCTGCAAAAAGCATGAAGCAACAAAAAACGTTGCATTTTCTGCAAAATCACAATAATGATAATTGATTGTAAAACTCAAAAAGTAAAGATTTCAAGTATTTTTCTCAGTAAAACGTGGCAAAACTGTATTTTAGGTTGCGTGTTTACCATGGACGTGAAAGATTATTGGATATGTAGCTTGTAAAATAAAAACGAGCACAACTAAAACTCCTACAACATACATTTAGGACTAAAAACAAGGGCCCTCGTTTCTTACCGTCTTGTCGTTGTGCTGCTGCTGCTGCAGCTGCTTCATGAGGATGGTCTTCTTCTTGTCTTTGCAGCGCTTGTTCTGGAACCAGACTCGGATGACCCGGGGGCTCAGGCCGGTCATCTCCACCAGCTGCTCCTTCATCAGCGCGTCCGGTCGAGGGTTGGCGTTGTAACACGTCCGGAGCGTGTGAAGCTGCTTCTCGTTTAGCACCGTCCGAACTCGCGTGGTCTTCTCGGACTGCTTGTGAACGTGGTTTCGGTGAGGAGCCTGCCGAACTGGAACCGGTTCTGCCAATAAAACGGCAGTACGTCACTTTTGGTCTCGGTTTTAGACGCTTTGTTAAAGGTTAACTCGTGTATTCAACACATCCAGCTTGGTCTCATCATTCAAGCAATGCAAGGATCTGCGGCATGCTCCAGTTGCAGAGTAATAAGTGGTTTAAGTGATGACACATAATCAAAAAGAACATATGTGTGTGATTAAGTGTTGTTTAAGCTCGAGTAAATCTTTAGTTTAGGACAATAACATCATTAAAGCTTGTGGAGCAAAATGTATTTCGTACAGAACATTTTAGTCACATAAAATGCTTAAAGAGGCAATTAAATAAACATCAAAAACAAATAGTCATTCAAATTCACAATAAGAAGTAAAACAGACAGTTTCTTTATTTTTGTTGACGTTTGACTTCGTGTTTTTTACACACATCTTTGTTTTAAATTCGTGTTTTTTTCTTTGTTGTTTTTCTTTAGCCGACGACTTTAGTTAAGTGTTACCCTGTTTATTCCAGCTCATTACCCTGATCATGTTCACCTGGTCCTGGTGGATTTTCCTACACACTTAAACTCTTTTGTGCCCTGCAAAAGCATGCGTTTGCTTGTACTTCCTGTTCTGCGTGTTGTTTTTGTGTTTCTTATTGTAAAATTATCTTGTTTCATTCCCTGAATGAAATAAATCGTCATTTTTACTCGTATCTTATTTCAAACATTCTCTTGTTTTTCTTCCTTTGACATTCAAGTATTAGACCATGCCCCAGAAATCATTATGTTAGCAAATTTAAGCTTCTATTAAAAAATGTCAAGTATATTAAAAGACCACACTCCAGAACACATAATTTATACACTTAAATATAGCAAATTTAAGCTTTTGTTTTGAAAGTTCAAGTATAGCATCAGACCACAACTCTTAAAATGTAGCAAATATAAGCTTTTATTCTAAAATTTCAAGTTTTTTGAAATATACTCCAGAACTAAAAATGTTTTACTCTTAAAATTTAACAAATTTATGCTTTCATTTTGAGATGTTAAGCATATTAACAGACCACACTCCATAAATCATAAGTTTTTACTAAATGTAGCAAATGTGACCATTTAACCTAAAACTCACAAAATTGTCTCTGAAAGCACAATGTTTCCCTGAATCTGTAAAAAATACTTACATTTGTTACATTTTCTCTGCATGTGCATTTGTTGCATAAATATACGTTATTATAAAACATAATTATTCATATAAAATAGTTCTTTTAAAAAAAGGGCCCCCATTTATTTGCCTTGTTTCTCAAAGTGGCAGAATGCAGAACTGTAGTAACCAACCAAAATACAATAAGAAGGAAAAGTCTGGCTGAAAGAGGTGGATTTCTGCAGAACTGGCTCCGCACCCCGCGCCGCGTCGCGTCGCGCCGCGCCGCGCAGCTCTGAGCTGAATCCCACACAGACAGAAGCAGCTTACCTGCGGGGATGTGCAGCGGCGCTCTGCTGGCGTGCATGCGTCCGGGGCTGAGGGGGCTCCCGCTGGACGCTCGCTCCAGCAGCAGCCCGTGGTCCGCTCGGCACAGGAGCTGCTCGTCCCGCAGAGAGAACTCGTCTCCCGGGAGAAGATGCCTGCTGCACACCGAGCAGCGGAAGCACTCCATGTGATAGACGCTGTCCCGCGCGCGCATCACCAGGTCACTGCTGCAGAAGCCCACGTTGCATTTGGCGCATTTGATGCCGAATAATCTGCAGGTTTTCAGAGAGACTTACTTTTACTGACTGGACACAGATGTGGGGTTTTATTTCCCCTGAAGCAAGAGAGAATATTTTCTTTCATTCAGGCGAGGAATATTGACGTTGGAATCCAAATGTTTAATTTTAGCATAAACTCCGAGTTATCGATTAATCGATAATAGGTTGAGCTCGGTTTGTTTTGTTATTTTGTTGATATTCGAACAGCACTTGCACCCCAAAATGAGTTGTCTTAATGTCTACATATTTCAAAGCTCTCAAGCTACTAAATTGACAACAATTTTTTCGAGATAATGTAAATATGCGAAGACGTGAATGCGATTTTTAAGAGTTTTTTATATATATTAGTATGTGTATTTGTATGCATTATAGTTTAAGGTATGCAATAAAAAATGGCAAAACACTTTAAAAAATTCTCACTCCGCCTAATATACTATTCAGACATTGAATACTCTATAAAACCTCAAACTATATATTTTTAAAACAATTTAAAGACCAAACAAATAGCTTGTGCTTCTTTAAGGATTACCTTTTAGTGCCTTGGTATAGTCTGGTTATTTTATTGTATTATTTGTTTCACTATTCTTGCTTTTCTTTCAATTGGATAGCAATGTCTTTTACACTTATACCTTCTTTAACTTCGGCTAACTTAAGTTATCTTAAAAGTAACATGTAAAGTGTTAAGTGGACTCTGTTCCGCACTTAGGTACGAGACATTTATGACAGTAAATCTATGAAATCCAAATGATGCATTTTTAGCGAATTAAGCTTGTTAAACTCAAAACAGAGCTTATCAGGCTGCATAAGATATAGGTTAGTATATCCAGGATTTGTGAAAGAATACTAACATAAAAGATATATATCCAACGAGCGTCTGATGTGCATGAATATCCTTTTTAAATAACAAGAATAGTGTGGCTTGGTATATTTATATTTTCTCACTTTCTTTTTTTAGAAATCCCTTAAACCCAAAAACATGTTATTTGATTTTTTTTTTTTTTTTTGGCTGACTTAAGTCATTTTATCCCAAATAATAACGTATCACCGCATTAAATCACTTAATAACATTGTTGGGATTTCAGGAAGTTAACAGGCTACAGGTAACTTCTTTTAATCTGGCTATTTTTGGACGTTTTTACCACAACCTTGTTCAATGTACTCGGTTGAGAGCACTTAAACACGTGGGGTAAACTTATGGAAGACAAATATGCACATAATGAAATTATTCTCGAAATAGAGGATTTCTTTAGGCTGTATAGAAATAGGACCCACAACTAGTCAAGAAAAAACTTACATAATAAAACCAAGGAGTGCGATTTACTTAAGATGGTTTACTTAAAATGGTTTTAAACGCGATTTAATCACAGCCACTATCAAGCATGACTTTCATTTTCAAGAAAGACTCTACCTGGACAATCCTCATATTTTTTCACTTTAAAAAAATCAAGTGCTGTTTATTTTTTTCAACAGAGTGTTTTTGAAGGTTCCACAGCAATCCTGAGAGCAGAATTAACTCTATTCAGAGTGTGCTTGGACACTCACAAATATCTAAGTTAATCTATCAGTTAATTTTTCACTGAAAACTTTGGGAGAAATGTTTGTATTTTTTTGTAATATTTATTGTAAAACAATATATTTTTGTTGTTTCTTTCGCAATGTAAAAAAAATTAAACGTAATCATTTCCATTGTATCGCTATTTAGAGAAGTCCCAAATAGATCCAGAACAGAGTAAATTCCACTGTGTGTCCAGAGAAGCAGCAAAAACACTCGGGAGTGAGTTCATTTCTCTCTCAGGATGCTTCTGTGTAAGAAATAGGATCCAGGATTAAAGTAAAGGAAGCACAACACGATTCCTTTACTTCAGCAACTGTTTAAAATGGTTTAAAACGTGCTTTAGTCACAGCCCCTTTATCATCATTTTCAATAAACAAGAATAACTAGAATCACCATCAGTATAATCTTATATAAAACAGCACATACACCTATTAAAGATAAATGTATTATCTAAAATATCCCAAACTGGTGAAATCCCGAGAGCAAAATTGTTGTAATTTTCTATTTCATTCGAATTAAATAGACTCAGAACCGAATTAAATCCAACTCTCTATTTCATTCTTCTGGTGAGCATCAACAGAAACGAACCCCAGAACATCTAAAGCATCTCTTCGCAGAGAACTGATGATCTCAAGCCTGAAAAGAGCGCTTCAGAACCCGCTGTCGCGAAAGCCCTGGAGCGGAGCAAACAGCTGGAACACGCCTGGCGAGCCCAAACCGAGCGGCTCCAGAGCACCACACAACTCCTCTGAACACCACCACAGCATCACCCACGATCACGCAGCCGCGCCAGCACCAAAGACCTGCAGATGATCCCAAAACCTGCGCTTCCTCGAGCTCTCCCCCTCCAGAACAACCCTCGCCTCGCGTCGCCTCGCCGCGCCGCGCCGGAAGCCCGCAGCTCTGAGAGGACTCGTACCGTACGTAATCTCTCTTGCAGTAAGTCTTGCCATCGCGGACGAAGCAAGTGCAGGTCTCGTCCAGGTACTGACCGCATTCCGCGCACTTCAGGCAGGCGGCGTGCCACTCCAGGTCCGGGGACACGCGGAGGATGAACTGGTCCTGGATCTGACTGCCGCAGCCCACACACATGGCGATTCCTGGCTTCTCTGGGGACAGAGAGCCGGGATTAGACTGGGGTCCACTCTCGGTGTAATCCCCCCTAAAACATGCGCACAAACCGGTGCGGCTACTCGGGAACGTGCTCCGCGAGGGTCCCGGTGCACGCACTCGGTTCTGCTCTGCAACCCTGAGAGCAACTCTACTCGGTCCTTCTCTGGATAGAGTACAAAAACACCCAAACTGAGTTTAACGAAAGTGTTTTCCCTCAAAACGTTGGAAGAAATGTTTGTGTTTTGCTCCAAAACTCGCTAGAATTTTGCAGCCGTTTCTTTCGCAATGGAAAAAATGGAATAATTTGCAGTTTAACGTTACACAGAGAAGGACCGAATAGACTTGGAACAGAGTAAATTCAGCTCTCTGGATGTTCATTAAATCAAACGTTTTTACACCTATTTTCCGAGCATCACAAAAACATTTTTATTTCAACGTTTTTTATTTCAACGTATAATATAAAAGACCAGATAACAATTGTATAAACCTCTCCAAACACCAGTGCCATGCAGCTCTGCACAACGCACATTTGTTGTTTGTTGTTGTTGTTGTTGTAATGCACGCACTAAACAGTAAAACCATGCGTGAAATTAACTATATTCGTAAGACACTGAGTAGAGTAAAAATGATAAAACGTCAATTAGGTTCTAAACGTCTTGTTTTAAATGTAATAAATGTTTCACTACAAAAACCAACACCTCACAACTATATTTTACCCATAACAGAGCAAACAATACCAGTTTAATTTAATACCAACCCACCATTTAATATCAATCTTAATGATTCAAGTTAAAGGACTTGGTGATAATTTAACTCTAAATAGAGTTCGACCAAATAGACTCAGGACAGAGTCAATGTAGCACTTTTAATGTAGTTTTTTTTTGCATGCAATATTAAAAGGTGATCTTGGTCCTATTTGAGAGGAAATACTTTAAAACCACACCCCTGCACAAAAAACAAAAATGTAAATAGATAAATATATAAACATTTCAATCTCTCAGTATTTCCTCCATGAAATCAAATCCTAAACTAAATCAGCCTTTCGCTAAAGGTTTGTCTTTGAAACGCATGCGTTCTCCCCTTTTCATTTAGCTTCTAAAATGCGTCCCGAAATGACATTTAGCTGTTAAAAAGTGAGAGGTTTTAACGCTTTAAAAAGCAAACAGACGCCGACTCACTCTTTGAACGATCCCCCATATCACCCCAGAAAGAAGGGAGCAGGATATCCACCATACAGGAGGCTGAAGCAGGGGCTCCGCGAGGAATCGGGATGGGACGCTGCGTCGTCCCGAGCGCTCGAGGAGCTTCTGAGCGAACGCGCTGAGCGGCGCGCGACTCCACGGACACCGGGCGTGACGTCACAGGGGGGGGGGATGGCGTCACAGGCCGACCTGGCGCGCGCTCCCGAGGAGGTCACAGCAGCGTGACATTATTTGGGATTTCATTTGGCTGCCGAGAATAAAACTGGTTCAGCTCTAAACGCGTGTGACACCGCGGAAAACAAAAGAGAAAACTTTGAAAACCGAAATTTTAACAGCAAAAAAAAAAAAAAAAAAACTAAAAACAGTGCGCGCAGTAAAATAGTGCAGTTTGGTCCTCCTCTAAACAGAGTTTCATTAACACCGAGCCCCTCAAATTCAACTATAGAATTGTTCAGTACTTATTATTTATGATGTGGAAAATAGAGTTTTTGGGTTTTTTAAAAAGTGAAATATAAGTATTTGAAGCATCTAGGTTTGGACAGAGCAACGTTAAATCCACACTCCTGGTGTCAAATGTTGGACATTGACAGACGTGTTCAACGAAACACTAGGAGAGTTGAAATAACACTGTCTTTGGAATCAAGATCCCAGTCACAATGTAACACGACTGTGGTGTTAACTTCAAGTAACTCTCACAGTATTAATGAAGTATTAATTCATTACATTTAACACTGGCAACGTTTACACAGGTCCAACGTTTAACACCAGGAGTGTTCATTTGAACACTTTTCATTTGTGAATGTAAACGCAGATACGTTAACTCAGTTTTAGTGTTATGTGTACTCTATTCAGAGAAAATTTGGTCCTACTCTAAATGGAGTTAAATTAACACCGACCCCCTCAAATTTAACTATAAAATGGTTCAACGTGAAAATATACGCGTTGTTTAGACAACGTTTTGAGTGTTAAATCCACACTCCTGGTGTCAAATGTTGTACTTATTTAAACAATAACAGACGTGTTCAGCGAAACACTACGAGAGTTGAAATAACACTGAATGATTTGGATCAAGACCTCAGTCAAAATGTAACACAACTGTGGTGTTAATTTAAACTCTGGTAGTGTTTCATTGAACACGTCTGTCATTGTTCATGTAAGTCCAACATTTAACACCAGGAGTGTGGATTTAACACTATATGATGTACATATTTTTTTTCAACAAAACTGAAGTGTTAATTTAATCTCATAATGTTAATGAAACTCTTGCAGTGTTAATATAACTCTCATAGTGTTAATTTAACTCGCAAACAGCTACAGTTAACACTTTAACGTAGTTTTCGATCATGTAATTCTGTGTATGATAACCTCAGATATTTTTTCTCAGTTTGAGAGTTATTTGTACTCGATTCAGAGCACATTTGCTCTGGACAGAGTTAATTTTACTCTCAGGGTTGAACTGTGTACACATTTCGCTCAAAGCGTGTTTGTCAATCCAAATTTATTTGTCACGCATGACACAAACACCGCTTAAAAAAGAAAGGCATAGAGTCCTAAAATTAATAATATTAAAGAAGAATTTTTCATGTTAAAAACATAAGATAACAACATTAGCGCTGTGCTTCAGTAGACAGCAGTGGAGTTATATAGCCTTGCTTCCGGTTTCAAAATCTCTTGTTTTTGAGGCTTAAAATATGAAAGTATTATCATCAATCTATTCGTGTTCAGAAATAAATAAAGTTTAAACTAAATATTTAAAAGGTTAAAAGTGAGGTTTTAATATAAACAGCTAAATGAAACCTTTTTACAGTTCATTGACAATAGAACCTATGATATTCTAAATAAGAAAATAACTAAATAACTTTAAAATAACATTTGTATTGTTATTTTACTGAATGCAGTTTTCAATCGTGGAACATTTCGCATACACATGGATTTTCAACACGAAAGTAGCGAACGTTGTTCTGTTGCGCCCCCTACTGTACACCAAACATCATTTTTAACACAAAAAACACGATCCTCGTGTAAGGATTTAATAGAAAAATTGAAAATTAACAGTATTTTATTTTAAAACATCGATCCCTTAAATGCACTGCAAACTTATGCTCTTTTTAGATTTTCGTTTTTCACCATCAAGTTAACGTTTTAGGAAATATCTGATTATTTTGTGCTATTTTTTGTTTAAAAAGCATCTCTTTATTATTTACGTCTTTCGTTTAGGGTGTTTTTCCTCACATCTCACAGCTTGTGTTTGTCTTTCTTGAACTTGTGTTACAAAATCAAGATTACACGAAGGATTTTATGAAAGAGAAACATCTAAAACGCGTATATTTTCGAACATTTCTAGTGATTAAATATGTTTTTTTTTCTACGTAGTTTTAATAGTGAAATGCAGTGAAATGTGTGTTTCTCGTTTATAAAACACAAAACACCGTCTTGCACAAAAACGTGACTTTTCTTGAGTGTGCAACTTTGTTTTGGACGGAAATAATTGCACGAGATGCAACTTTTAATTGCGAATTTATTGTAAGATCCCCGATCAAAGTCTTTGTAATAAATAAATGAAAACCCCAATGTAAATTAATTTATTTCTCGATGAAAATGATCGATGAAAAGCGTCCGCACCGCTCTGACCGCGTGACCTTTGACCCTTGACCCAGCAAATAAATAGATGTTTAATCCGGATAAAGTGTGCTTTTCTTTACGCAAGGGTCAGCGGCAGACATTTTAGAGCGTTTATTTAACAAGATAATCTCCTCAAAGATAAATCTTTGATTTTTTTGTTTGTGTGTGTTTGAAAAGAACATGCTTTATGCAAACAAATCAAGTTTTTAGTTTAGATTTTGTTATATGAATCATAAAGATTTACTTCTGAATGTCACATTTTTTTAAAAGACAGCAATGTTGGCTTCCGTTTAATTGTTTGTGGCAGTTTTGAACTGCATTGTGTAAAAGCTTCTTAGAAACGCTTTAGTACTCTAAAAATAATCACTTTTTTTAATAAACTGAAGGTTTTCCTCTGAGCCTCTCATGCATAGGTAAAAAAGGTGGACAGAAAAATATACTTTTCCATTTTTTGCAATTACTTTTGCGAGAGAATGAATGCAAATCTTTGTGACGGAATGCACAAATATTTTCTCTAAAATCCTCAAACTTTTTTCTTAAAACTTTCTTAAAAGAGTCTAGTACTCTGGGCAAAAGCTGCCATCGATTATCAGTTTTATTTCCATATATGGCTTCTAAAAAGTCAACATCTTGAGATAGAAAGTCTAAATGTTTTGAACTTTTGAGATAAAAGCTGAAATCTTGAGATAAAAGCTAAATTTTTGTCTTAGAAAGTTAAAGCTTTGAGATAAAAAAAAATCTAAATTTTTAGATAAAAAGTGTGTTCATGTAGAGAGCGTTAGATTTGGCGTCTGCAGGTCAGCAAGTCAAAATGTAGTTTTATGAGTTCATTTTTTAAAAACTTTTTATCAATTTTTTTTATCTTTATATCAAAATGTCTACTTTTAATCTCAAAACTTCGACTTTTTATCTCAAAACTACAACTTCATAAGTAAAATATTTGATGGGCTTACAAAGTTATAAGCATGTACTAGCAACGCAAGACCTGCACGGACTAATCTTTCACTATCCTGATTTTAAATACTTTAAATATAATAAAAAATATGTTGCGCTCGCTGTCAAACCATTAGAATTCAAATCATCAGAACAAAATAGAATAATCCACATTGTTACTTAGTTTTAAATCAACCAATAAAACCACAGTTTTTTACCTTTTTAAACGTAATTTTATTTAATTGCATTCCTGAGGGACAGTACGCGACCGCGACGTAGTTTACCCTAAAAGCGAGGAGGAGGTGTTCACGGAAAGTCTCGCGAGAGTTCAGCGCAACCTCTGTTACCGAAGCGGCTCTGCTGAACCGAGCTGCTCCTGAAGCGTGAAATAAACATGCTCAAAGCAATAAACAAGTCACATCTCCGGCGGCTGGTAAGACGAGTTTACGCGTATAACTCAGCTAATAGCTTAGTTTCTGAATGTCATGTTTGGAGGTAAACGACTCGTTGTTTAGCATTTAAACTCTACGTTAGCAGCATTGCTAGCTTAAGGAAAGCTGTGTAAAATAACTCGCTCCCAAACTTTTTCCTTTAGCTTCTTCATATTGTGTGAAAGCTGTTTTCTATCCGATGTTTACGTGTGATCACGCTGTGTTAACGTTAAATCAGTTCCCGCTACGCTTATAATATGGTTTGCCTGCAATATCATTATTGAAACTAAGAGCTAATAATATCAATAACTGTCAACAAACTGCTATCAGAATAAGGTTATGCAATATGTAAACAGGCGTTTATGAAACAACCTCCTTGCTCTCATTTAACGTGTTGGCCTGGATTAGGTTTGAGTATGACTCAGATTAAATGTATTTAAATGAAACGAGATGTATTATTATTATCATTATTTCATTGACGTGAGTGCTTTATGGTGGGATAATGTTAGTCTGTGTGCAGTCGCAGCAGCTTCTTTTCATCGAGTTATTTGGGTGAAAGGTCATGCTTCAGTGGTTTGGATCTGCTGAAGGTTATTCTGGTGAAACTGGTCACACAGTAAAATCTAATTTCTGTCTAAAACCAGCATTTAACTGCTTAAAAATGGGTGTCTAGGCTTCAACAGGAGCATTGAATGATCATTGTTGTAATATTTGTTTTTTCGTTGTTGCTACAAATGTGGAGGATATGTTTATTGTTTTATTGATTCAATCAATTGATCAAGTTTTTATATAGCGCTTTTTTAGCAGTTGCGTTCAAAGCAACTTCACAAAGTCCTCGTGAGGATCAGGTGGCGTAAATAAGAGTTAAAAACGTATCACAAGGTCAGAAAGACATTAAAGAGAGAAATATAGGAAATAACCAATACGTTACCGCACAAGAAGTCTACTGTCATTTTATAAAAGCAAAGATAAAGTGAAATTGATAACTACTCACCAAAAGCTTAACTTTTTTGAAATGTTCAAAATGGTCAGACTCTGGTTGCTGTATCTCCTCAGGCTGGTATCACTAAAGGATTCTGGGAAACCACTGGGAATGCTGCACTTTTTTTCCCATCAAGTTAACATAGAGTCAAGCTGATTCTCAGACTGTGAATCTCGTGGAAACGTCAAACAACTATTCAGTCTGACCAATAACATGCAGCACAAGATTTTTGTTTCCTGGGCTGTAGAGGGGGCCAAAGGTCAACATTGACTTAATGTTGCCATCGAATGTTTATGGGCATCGGGTATATACACAATATTTTAAAGAAAGAAAAAAAAGCTAGACACACAGGGGGTTTTCTTATTTCTAAAGATAGAATTTAGATTTATGCCATCAATCTTTCCATAGCAACCAGCCCCTTTACCCTAGCAACCATTTTCAAAGTTCTATATCTCAGCTTAGTAATAGTTAACACACGCTGGTAAGTTTAAATGACTCGTGTTGAGAAGGTAAACATTTTCTGACATCAATGACCCCGCCATAGCAACCAGCCTGTTTACCTTAACAACAATCTTGACTGAACTCTATCTCTTGCTTGTAACATTATAGTGTGTGCATTTATTTGGTTTAATGGTTTAAAACGTTTTCCAATGGTTTAAGCTTTTAATAAGTGTGAAAACTATTTTCTAAGTTTAAACAGCTTCTAGCTTCAAAGTTTTGCCAACTGGCTAAAATTCAACAAAACTTTTAAAGATCGACTTTCTCAAGCCGACATAAAGGTTGCTGTCCAAACTTTATAATCTGGTTTTACTTAATCTGTGTTTTGTGATTCTTACTAAGGAAAATCAACCGTTTTTTTTTGGAAAACCCATAAACATTACGACATGTATGACACACATGCACTAAATGTAACTTTATGCCACACCTACACACTTACAATTCCTTAAAACGGTGATTCACAGTTAACTCAGCTTCTGTCACATGCAGCTACCCTGTCAACCATTGCTGCTTTAAGTTCTGTGCAGTAAAGATGAAAAAAGAAATCGTGTTCTTTTTAAAAGACCATTCAGTTCTCATGTGTCACAAAAAAAAAGATGACGACAACTGATTCAGATTAAAAGACTCTCTGGGATCAAATGGGTTTGTTTTAGAATGTCCGTGTTAAAAACGGCATTTAGTTTTTTGATTAAAAAAAATTTCTCTTACTTTATCGTTCACCGTATCGATCTTTTCTCTCTAGTCTGGTCTGCTTCAGAGGTTTCAGAGCACGCTGGTTGTTGCTGAACACAATAATGAGCATCTGACGCCCATCACGCTGAACGCCATCACCGCTGCAGTTAAACTGGGCGGGGAGGTGTCTTGTTTGGTTGCTGGGACCAGCTGCGCAAAGGTACAGCGTCCGACCCCTCGGTTATGATACCGAGTCCTCCAGACCTCGATTAAAGGCCAAGTTTGTGTTTAGGTTGCAGAGCAGTTGTCCAAAGTTCAAGGGGTGAAGAAAGTTCTGGTCGCCCAGCATGAAGCCTACAAAGGGTTGCTTCCAGGTGAACACATTTAACTCCCTAAATAAAATTTAGATTTCTCTGTTGTAAAATGAGCTCCGGACACGAGTTAGATAGAATGCTCTATCAAATCAGTTGCAGTTTAATCTACACTTTTGTTGAATCTAGGGATGCACTGATACTGGTATCGGCATCGATACCACATTTTCTAAAGTACTCGTACTCGTTTAAAGACCCCGAAACCGGGGACCGATACCACCGTCTGAGAAATGTCAATGTTTGAGCGGTGTGTAAGGGGTTAATCACAGGCGCTGAGGGCCCTCCACATACACACTCCAGCTGCAGCTCCGAACGGGGAGAAGACGAGGAGAGACGTGTCAGCGTGTGGAACTATTCCAAAGTGAATGAAGACGACGAAACAAAGGCGGACTGTAAGTTGTGCTCAGCGAAGTTATCCAGTGGAGGCTCAAAAGGTAGCTCATTTAACACGAGTCATTTAATCAAGCACCTAAAATGTTCTGGAGCCCAGATACGACGTCTGAACCGCCGCTACACGACTGACACGAGCTGCCTGAACTACACGACTCGGTGAAAAAACATCATTATCCTCAGCCTGTCACTAATTAGCCAAACCTCCAGAGTTTCACACCACAACGAGCCGTAATACACCAGCCAGCCATAATTTTTTTGTAATTATTTATTCTGTAATAAGTTGCATACAACATGCTTTTCATGGTAAATAAAGGTCTTAATTCCAAACTAGTCCCTTTTGTTTGTTTGTTGACTAAAGCTGTTACCTGTAAATGTAAATCATGTTTTTATTAACAGTATCGATATCGGCGAGTACTGAAATGCAAGTACTCGTTCTCGTTTTCCAAAAAAAGTGGTGTCGGTGCATCCCTAATTGAATCTTTAAAAAAAATGAAATTGGAATTTTTTAAAATTTTTGTTTGAATTTGTGTCCAGGTTAAGAATTGTAAAGTGTAGCTGGTCGATACTGATTAAAGCAAATATTTTTGATCTGTTTACACAGAGGAGCTGACGCCTCTCATCCTGGAGATGCAGAAACAGTTCAGTTTCACTCACATCTGCGCTGGAGCTTCTGCTTTTGGGAAGGTGAGTCAGAGAGGCTGACTGTATGTAACATGGACGAAGTGTCTGTGACGTCGCCTTGTAACCAGTCTGTCTGTCAAAGTTAGGAGGCACAGAGAGGAAAATTAGCAGTGAACCTGCCATGAAACACATGGAAAACGCAACAGACCATACATTTGTTTTTTTCAGGTTCCAAATGCAGGTTCTCGGCTCCTTGAAACCGATCCATCCGGCAGTTGTTGAAAAAATGATAAAAATCTAATAACTTACTGAGGACTGAATATAAAGGTATTCTGCTGGATTCCCGTCATGTGCGAATAACAGGAAACTAGAAAGCAGACGATGTGGCAAAACGAACAAACCCAGAGTCCAACATCTTATACCACCAACGGAGCTAAAACAGAAAATAAACCATCAAGGAGTGAAACATTGGCAGCAAGAATGGAACCAACAATCCCAAAACAAATCACATGAAATCTCTCCAGAGCTCGGAGTAAATCAAACCATTTTAGGAACGAGAAGAGATCAAATATTATTAACCAGATGTCGAATTGGGCGCTCGAGATTAACTCATAGTTTTCTTCTTAAAAGGGAGGGAGTGTGTTTATGTAGATGTTGCAAATTTATTTATAACGCTTCTTAATAGAATGTCCAGTTTATAATTCCACGAGGAGAAGGAACCTGACTGGAGAAGATCTGAAAGAAGTCCAAAAGAGCTAAAAAAGTTTTTACTGAGGACAGACTTGAGCTGGGAATTGTAACTATTAACAAAATTATAAATTGGAGATAGCCATGAAATGGCCATGTTGCCATTAAGGGCTTTAAAAGAAAAGAAAGAAAGAAAGAAATGAACAGCGCTTATTAGCTAGTTTGTTTAGTGGTGAGCTCGTTCAGCAGCATTAATAGCTACGTCCGGACTCCAAAGAACAGCACCACAAATAATTTCACTCTCCAGATCATGACTGCTTTCAAATGTTCTTTCTCTTAAACAGTTTGTTAGGTTTCTAAACTCCATTGCCATTTGATTAAAATAGTCATGGACCCATCACCTAAATAATTTGTTATATTTTTAAGTAACGGGGCTGTAATTATAATGATTTATGTGCTCAGTAAGTGGTCTGTGCAGCGCGGCCTCGTTGCAGTTTCTCTCGCAGTGGAGTTCTTCTACGGCTTCCCTCGACGCAGGCTGAATCGCGTTAGAAGGTCTCGTCCTCCGGAGCCGATATCAGGCTTCTTACTTCAGGAGTTGTGGGAGAAGACGCTCCTCAGTAATGCAGCTCTATTATACGCACGGTTATCTGTCATTCCTCAGCCAAACTGTCAGGCGGCAGATCTAATGGTATTTAAATCGAATTGTAATACATTAAACCCTCTGGTCTGAGGGCCGAGCCCAGACCAGAGAGATGGATCGGTCTCGATTTCCTCACTGGCTAAAGCCATTGTGTTTGATGGATCTTTAAGTGCTGGATTGGCTTTCATTATGTCACCGTTTAAAACACTCGAGTTGCAGCGATGCAACATTTTTCAACTCCAGACATAACTTAAAGCGCTCTCAGACTCGGGCGTATTTATTCCGTCTGCGATGCAGCGCAGCCAGCGTTTTCTTCATTTCATGTCTGTTGAGTTGTAACCTCATCGTTTTATTAGTTTGTGCTCCAGGAGGTTTAAACCTGCTGTTCTTCAACCAGTTTTACAGACTCTTAACTAGCGCTTTAACCCAAGAATAGCTCTTTAGGGCTACAGAGATGAAGGTGGATTAGGTAAAAGGGTTTTGGCACAGTATAGACGCAAACATCTCCAGATTTGGACCAGAGTCCGTTCGATTAGTGAGTTTTGAGAGTAAATAGTTGTTGGTAAAGACTGATGAGAAAAGACATTTGAGCAGAGCTAAAACAGAAAATAAACCATCAAGGAGTGAAACATTGGCAGCAAGAATGGAACCAACAATCCCAAAACAAATCACATGAAATCTCTCCAGAACTCGGAGTAAATAAACAATTTTAGGAACGAGAAGAGATAAAATATTATTAACCAGATGTCGAATTAGGCGCTCGAGATTAACTCAGTGTTCTTCTTAAAAGTGAGGCAGTGCCTTTATGTAGACGTTGCTAATTAGTTTTATCTGTTAAACACGTCTTGATAGAATGTCCAGTTTATAATTCCACGAGGAGAAGGAACCTGACTGGAGAAGATCTGAAAGAAACCCAAAAGAGCTAAAAAAGTTTTTACTAAGGACAGACTTGAGCTGGGAATTGTAACTTTGTTTTAGTAAAACAAGTTGTTAATGATCCTATGAGCTTTTAAATTAAAATATTAACAACATTTTAAAAATAGGATAGCCATGAAATGGCCATGTTGCAGTTAGGACTTTAAAAAGAAAGAAAGAAGAAAAGACATTTGCTCTGCACCCTTAAAGTAGACACTCATGTTCAGAAGAAAATGTTGATTGGTTTTAGTGTGTGAGATTAGCGTGTGCACGGACTGGGACGCACTGAAACATTTTTGAGAACTGAACTCCATTCCTTCATTAACAAATATTCGAATAATAAAAAAAACTCTCTCTATTTTGACGTTATTTATTTATGTGCGTCGTCTTTAAAAAGGGGTCGTATTACAGAGAGAGCTCGTTTGTTTGGGTCCCCGAGAGATATCCCTCCACCCGAGCGCAGTGGATTGTGGGTATTATCAGCTGGTTGAACGTTCATGGATCTGCTCCTCAGAATCAAATCGGAAAAAGTACACATGCTTTCAACTAAAAACAAATATGGATTGTCCCTTTCCTCCAGATGATTTAAAACTCATGATTTTGGAAGACGAGTACTTGAGACGTCCACCCGCCAGCAGGGGCGCAAGAGACCCGAAAAATAGACCCGAAAGGGGTCGTCCCTTGAGATTCCCTTCAGTATAAATCCCGCCCCTCTACATCACTTCCTGTTCCATCCAAAGTAAACATAGGCTCATACAAACTCAATCTTATTGGATAATTAATTACAATGATTAAATATTCTATAACAATATCCGGAACTAATCTGAGAAACCAGTTAGAATAAGTTGATAATATAAGTACACTTCTCTAGCCATGAATGACCCCAGATGTCGTCTTGGCTATAAACTACTAAACAAACAAACAAACAAACGAGATGGAGCAGCTCTGTGTTCTCACTGCCAGCACCGGTTACTTGTTTTCATCCAAGGTCATTATTTTTTGATGGACAAACTTTTAAAGAACTTTTTAATGCACATTTAATTGATAACATTTTACACTTTTTCAATTCCTTTTAAAATTATGTTCATGTCTTTTGAAATATTTATAAGACCCATATTTGTGATTGATAACGACTCCTTTTTTTAGCAAGAAGATAATCTTTGTTGCTGACATGGCTCTACCAAACAAACAGTTACATCGCTTTAGGAAGGTTTCAGCATTTTTGTGTGGACTGAGTTTTTTTTTCCAGAACTAACTTTATTTTCTCTTTCTCAGTTCATGTTTAATGTAAGACCGTGTGATTTACAAAGAAGTTAATATTGTTGTGTGTTTGTGTGTAGAATCTGCTTCCCAGAGTCGCGGCCAAGTTAGACGTCGCTCCGATTTCTGACATCATCGAGATCAAGTCTCCAGACACCTTCGTGAGGACCATCTATGCTGGTGATTCTCACCCTCTCTCTCTCTCCTCTCTCTCTCTCTCTCTCTCTCTCTCTCTCTCTCTCTCTCTCTCTCTCTCTCACTTTCATTCTCTTTTTCTTTCCTTTCTCTCAGCTCTCTCTTTCCTTTCTCTCTCTCTCTCTCTCTCTCTCTCTCTCTCTCTCTCTCTGTCTCTCTCTCTCTCTCACTTTCATTCTCTTTTTCTTTCCTTTCTCTCTCTCAGCTCTCTCTCCCTTTCTCACTCTGTCTCTCTCTCTTTCACTTTCATTCTCTTTTTCTTTCCATTCTCTCTCTCTCTGTCTCTCTCTCTCTTTTACTTTCATTCTCTTTTTCTTTCCTTTCTCTCTCTCTCTCTCGCTCCCTCTTTCTCTTTTACTTTCATTCTCTTTTTCTTTCTTTTCTCTCTCTCTCAGCTCTCTCTCCCTCTGTCTTTCTCTCTCTCTCTTTCCAAATCTCTGACTAATAGACTCAAACAACACTTGGCATCAATCATTCATCTGGATCAAACTTTTTGTGTTCCCAAAAGGGCAATTTTTGATAATTTGTTTTTAATAAGGGACATGGTTACTGTGGCAAAAATGCACAATGTGGATGTTGGTTTTCTTTCATTGGACCAAGAAAAGGCTTTTGACAGGGTTGATCACCAATATCTTTTTAAAACTCTGGAAGCTTTCGGTTTTGGTCCTTATTTTGTGTCCCTCATTAAAATGCTGTATAATGGAATCTTTAGTTTGTTGAAGATTAACGGTGCGTTAACTAGGCCTTTCTCAGCAACTAGGGGAATAAGGCAAGGTTGTCCTCTTTCTGGTCTTTTATATGCAATTTCCATTGAACCGTTTTTAGTCTCACTTAGGAGACAACTGAGTGGTTTTAATGTTCCTGATGACCCCAGCACAGATCCAGTCAGACTTACAGCTTATGCTGATGACATAACAGTAGTTATAAAAAATTCAGAAGATGTTACCTCTTTGCTTTCTTCATTACACAAATATCAAAAAGCTTCATCTGCACGCATTAATTGGGATAAATGTGCTTCCTTGCTTTTGGGTGATTGGAAGAGTGCAGGCCCCCCTGCTTTGCCTTATCATTGTAAATGGGATAGAGATGGTTTTAAGATCCTTGGTATATATTTTGGGACAGGTAATTATACAGTAAAGAACTGGGAAGGGTTGGCTGATAAAGTAATACTTCGGATTCAGAAATGGCGATGGATTCTCCCTCATCTGTCTTTTAGAGGGAGATGTTTGGTCATAAACAATTTAGCAGCGTCAATGTTATGACATAAATTTACTGTATTAGATCCTCCAATAGAATTACTTTCTGGTGTGCAAAAGGCATTTGTTAATTTTTTTTGGGACGGCTACCACTGGCTTCCTCCAGGTATTCTTCATCTTCCGTTAGCTGAAGGCGGACAAGGATTGATACATCAGGATTCTAAAATTTTGGCAATGAAGCTGCAGTCAATACAAAAGCTCCTGTTTACTCCAGATCCTGTGCCTTGGGTTGTTTTTGGATCTTATATTCTGAAGAAAGTTGGAGGATTTGATCTTGATAAACAGCTGTTTTTAATGCAGGAGACCTTGGTGGAGAGAGTGCAATTTTTACCTTTCAGTTTCTATTTAGGATTGTTAAAATCTTGGAATAGTTTTAAAATATTGAGACAGGAAGAGGAACACTTTGGTCTTTTAGAGCCTCTGTTTTTTAATCCTCTCTTTCAGTCATCAACCAATGTGTCATCATTTTTAATTACAAAGTTTCTGAATGCTGGGTTAACAAAAGTCATGGATCTGATCGACTTTAAGGAAGGTCAATGGAAAACTGCACATACAATTTCTGATCAAGTTGGGATTAATTCAGTAAGAATTGTGGAGGGATTAGTCAAGAATCTTCAGGCAACTTTCCCTCAGTCTTTTAGTTCCTATATTAATAATGGCTTTTTGAATATTTTCATTCCTCAGGTTTTTCCTGAGTTTAAAGTTGTTCCAAAGAACTGTGAATCTGAGAAAAATCAGACAAACTTGTTGAAAGGTTATAGTGCTTTAGTTTTTCATTGTATTGACAAAAAAACACTATATCATGTGTGTGTTAGATCTGTACATTTTGGACAATTGACGCAAAGACCGGATACTAAATGTGGAGGTCTTATCTTTCTATTTCTGATGAGGTTTATCCGTCGTGGAGGTTGCTGTACAAACCTCCTATCTCTAAGAGATGTGGAGATATTCAGTGGAGGATTTTACATTGCATTATAGCTTCTAATTCTTTTGTTTCTAAGATTAATGAGACTGTTTCACCAGCTTGCCCTTTTTGTGATGCACCTGACAATGTATTCAATATGTTTTGGGAATGTCCTAGACTTCAATCTCTATTTAATATATTGGAAAAAATTATTGTTAGATTGGGTTTTATTTTCACTAACAGTCTATTTATTATGGGTTGCAGATATAAGAGATCATTGCAACAAAAGTGTACACTTGTGAATTTTTTAATAGGGCAGGCTAAACTTGTCATTGTAAAATCTCATCAGTGTAAAATGTCGGGGGAAAATGTGAATATAAGCAGTGTTTTTAAGTCAGTAGTGGAGTCAAGAGTACAAATTGAATATGCCTATTATGTACATACTAACAATGTACCTTATTTTGAATTGAAATGGGGCGTTGGGGGTGCTTTGGTGACTGTGTGCGATTCCGGTAATGTAGTTTTTAACTGGTAATTTTTAGGGGTAATTATATTTAATTGTTTTTTTTTGTATGTTTGCTATTTTTTTTTTATATTGTTTATAAAATAAAAGTGTTTGAAAGTCTCTCTCTTTCTCTTTTACTTTCATTCTCTTTTTCTTTCCTTTTCTCTCTCTCTCCCTCTTTCTCTTTTACTTTCATTCTCTTTTTCTTTACTTTCTCTCTCTCTCTCTCTCTCCCTTTCTCACTCTGTCTCTCTCTCTTTCACTTTCATTCTCTTTTTCTTTCCATTCTCTCTCTCTCTGTCTCTCTCTCTCTTTTACTTTCATTCTCTTTTTCTTTCCTTTCTCTCTCTCTCTCTCTTTCTCTTTTACTTTCATTCTCTTTTTCTTTACTTTCTCTCTCTCTCTCTCTCTCAGCTCTCTCTCCCTCTATCTCTCTCTCTCTCTTTCTCTTTCACTTTCACTTTCATTCTCTTTTTCTTTCCTTTTCTCTCTCTCTCTGCTCTTTCTCCATTTAATTCTCTTTTTGTTTCTCTATTTCTTTTTTCACTTCAGCTCACTCTCTTTCTTTGTATTATGTTTCCCTCTCTTTTTTGTTTCTCATTCTTTCTTCTTTTCTTTATTTGTTATTTTTTTCTTTCTCTCTCTCTCTCTCTCTCTCTCTCTATATATATATATATATATATATATATATACACTTTGATCTTTGTTGCTTATACTCTTTTTCTTTCTTTGTTTATCTTTCTTTTTATCTTTCTCTCTTTGTTTCTCTTTCCCTTCTTCTCTTTCTCTGTCATTATCACTTCCTCTCTCTCACTCTCTCTTGGTTTGTCTCTCTTTCTTTTTATTTCTCTCACTTGCTATTTAACTCTTTCTTTCTTGTATTTTTTTGTCTCACTTTTTCTTTCGCTCTTTCTGTCTTACTTTCTCTTTTTCTTTATCTCTGACTATTTGTCTCTCTATCTTTTTGATTCCCACTCTCTCTTCTCTCTCCATCTCACTCTTTCATGGGGACAAACAGAGATTCTGCTAAAATATAAAAGTATAAAGTAACTAAAGCAGTTGTGTTGGAGAAGTGTTCTGGTTTAAGACGTGTTCTTTTCATTCATGTTCTTGGAGCGGAGTAGGAGTCCCTCTGTCTGGAACTCATCGTTATCAACCGATACTCAGCTTTGGTGTCCGCTCATGATCTTCACTTTCATGTTGAGCATTTTCTTCAAAATCTACAGTGAGCTTCGGAAAACCCTCTCTGTTACGAAATGTTATTTGGAGTACAAAGTGAATAATTTGCTTTGCTGTTTAGAGGGAGCAGCTTTTCGTTGTTTTGCTGGCCGCAAATCTCTCAAATCTGTTTTCCACGAAATCTCATCCATTTTTAAGGAGTGGGTAATAATTGAAGAGCCAGCTGTAATCTCTGACGCTGTGTTCCCTCGGTGTGTGGCCCTCAGGAAACGCCCTCAGCACAGTCCAGTGCCACGAGACTGTGAAGGTGTTCACGGTTCGAGGGACGTCCTTCGAGCCCGCTCCGCTGGAGGGGGGCAGCGCCGCCTCTGAGGAAGGTACGCGACCGTTTAACGGGTTTGATCTGAAGGAACTGAAGATGAACTCACGACCTTTATATACACTGCAAAAAATGCACTCTTGGAACAAGAAAAAAAACCCTCAAATAACGTTAAACTCTTCCTATATCAAGCAAAAAAAATCACCCAATGGGGTAAGCAAATTTGACTTGGCAAGATTTCTTCAAATTAGAAAAAAAAGTCTAGCTGATAAATAGACAAAAACTCTCAAAACAAGACTTTACAAGTTGTAAAACTGAACTGAAACTAGAATGTTCCAACTTGTATCTAGTCTCTAGGGGTCTTAAAACTAGACAATCTGTCTTAAAACTAGAATGTGTTCTCTTTTATTTAAGACTAACTTAGAAAATTTTGGATTAAAATAAGTATATACGACCTTAAATTCAGAAAGTTTGTGCTTAATTTTAGCTCTTAAAGTCGAATATGGGTTCTTAAAGCTAGAAATTCTAGCTTAAAAATTAAATAATTATATATTATTTAGGCCTATTGATGCATTTTTAGATAGAATAGTTCCGATAGGAGAGAGGAAGAACACTTAGTAGAGCTCAGGGGAGAAGATCGATGAAGGACCAATATTTCAGGGCGCTATCTGTGCTGACAAGTTCATTAGTTTCTGATAAGCTATATAACACTAAAAGAGAAAACATTCTAGTTTTAAGACAGATTGTCTAGTTTTAAGGCCACTAGTGACTTGATACAAGTTGGAATATTCTAGTTTCAATGCGTTTTTACAGCTTGGAAAGACTTGTTTTGAGAGTTTTTGTATTTGGGGTATTAAGGTTTGGGGTATTGATGATTTATTTTCGGTGTAGATCCTTTTTCTTATTTTCTTGTCATAAACTTTTGAGTCTTATTTCAAGAAATCAAATGTTCTTACCCCATTCTCAGATATTTTACTTGATCTAGACTAGAACTAAATAAAAAAAAAAAGTCTTGTTCCAAGATGCGTGTTTTTACCAGTCTTTAATATTGATTTCTTAAAATAAAATGTCAATAACATTCTTGATATAAGAATATGTTGAGTCAAAAACTATTGTTTTAAGATCAGCGGCAAAATCGGCAACTTGTTTCACAAAGTTTCTTAATTCAAGGAAATAAATGACCAGAATAAGATTTATAAATATATGTTATTGTCTCAAAATAAGCAAAGTAATCTATACCCAAAAGGTTTAAATTAGAAAATTCTTTGTAAAATAAGAAAATCAAGATTTTCAATCAAATTTTAAGCATTGTCAGCTTTGCTTAGAATTCATTTTTTGCAGTGTAGAGCTTTCTAGAATCCATCTGGATGACGTGAAGGCTGCCGTTCTGCTCCAGAACTCTCTCCACACATTGGCTAACAGTGTGAACAGAAAACATGAGAAGTAGCCAATCAGAAGACAGGGATTGTTAGGAGAGGGCAAATTTGGCCAGGCAAACATTGTGAGGTTTTTAAAAACAGTGTCCTTCAAGAGACCTTGGTTTACTTTGATACGAGCGTTTACTCACCATTCTGTACCTGATATTGTGTAGACTGCTTCGCTTCTGCTTAAATTCTTTGAACGTTCTTCTATGATGTTCTCAAAGTTGGAAAAACGATCAAAGCTTGAAATAAGGGACCTGAATTTGGGATTTTAGATTAAATTTTTAAAGAATTTTGAATGTCAAAAATGACCAGGAGCTTTGGGCTTGGGTTGAATTTTATTTAAATTATTTGGTTTTTAAGTAAAAAGGTTTTGTTTAGCTGATCTTAAAGTCTCAAATTTAGAAGCCCAAATTTTGGCCTTGTAAAGTCTTAAATTCACAGTTCTGAAGTATTGTTCACAGCTCTGTTATGTGTTTTTGTTGTTGTTTAGGGTTGCTAGGCAATGCTACTAAATGCTAATTTTGGGTGAAGGTTGGCACAGACTGAGAAAATGTGCATAAATGCTCAGAAACATTAAAGTCGTTATAAGGGTTCCCAGAGTTTGAGGAAAAGATCATATACACCCAAAATAACAAAAAAAGGGATTGGGAGGGTTGCCAGAGTTTGAGGAAAAGCTCAAATACATACAAAATAATAAAAAATGCATGGTTAGGGTTGCTGGAGTTTGATAAATTCTTATGAGCACTCATAAATGCTCAATATCTTAAGTGATTGTTAGGGTTCTCAGATATAAGCGCAAGACTTATAAATGTAAAAAAATGTAAATATGTTTTAAAGGTTGCCAGGATGAAGAAAATATTCATACTCTGTTTTAACAAATTCTTTGACAGATTGATCTGATGAAAAGTGAAAAATGCAAAAACAAATTACGAGCTTAATGCATTTCGCCGAGTCAAAGATTAAATGAATGAATGATGCAGATTCACCACATCATTATTCACTCAAAACTAAAAAAAAATATAATACTAATACATGTTTGTGGTCTAAAGAAAGAAGAATCCTCAATCACAATAATTTTAACATTAACTCCAGTTGATAAAATGGAGCCAAAATTGTGGCTTCAGGCTGGAGAGAGTCATTGATATGGCAAAAACTATAAAGAATCAATAGTGTACTTAAAATCTGAGATCAATGAGTGCCTTGGACAGCAAATGTGAATATTAAAATCTCCCAAAATTAAAAGCAGACCATAACATGGAACTAAATGAGACAGAAATTGGATGGAGGAGGCGTTTGCTATCTTTTTATTGATTAATTGAGACTTTTTTTTTTTAAGCTGTGTGACAATTTGGAGTTTGTTTGTCTAAAATGAAAACCATTCATCCATCCATTATCGTGTCTGCTTTTTCCCTTTCGGGGTCACAGTGGAATGAACCGCCAACTCTTCTGGCATATGTTTTACGCGGCGGATGCCCTTCCAGCTGCAACCCATCGCTGGGAAACATCCACACACACTCATTCACTCACAAACACTATGGACAATCGTTTTTACTCAATTTTCTTATTCCGCATGGTTTTGGACTTGTGGGGAAACCCGGAGCACCCGGAGAAAACCCACGCGATCACGAGGAGAACATGAGAACTGACCCAGCCGAGGCTCAAACCAGCGACCTTGCTGTGAGACGACGGTGCTACCCACTGCGCCACCGTGACACCCTAAAGTGAAAACTAATAGAACACAACTCATTCTCTTTTGTTAGAGCTGTTGAAAAGCGTGGACTCAGCATGCTCAGAAGACACTCAGACAAAATCTCGTTTCTTTTACTCGTGGATCTTGAGGAGCACAGGAACCGTCCAGCTTGAGCGCAGTTCTACAGGAGTGAGATCAGTGTGCATGACGTGGAATAGACAAAACACGCAGAGTCAGACCAGGTTTCCAAGGTTGTCTTAATAGACAAACGACTGATCTTAGGAGCCGGACTGATACTTTCGTAGAATTAAGACCAAGTTATGACCTAAACAAATGTTGAGTTAAATCACTCAATTGCCAAAATCCCCACAAGTCCTCTCTGTTGGTAAAAAGATTTCAGTGTGGATGTTTCTGATTCCAGTGTCTCCGTCTGCTCCCGTCGGAGTCTCCGAGTGGCTGGAACAAACGCTGACGAAGAGCGACCGGCCGGAGCTGACCAGCGCGAAGGTCGTGGTGTCCGGAGGTGAGATTCTGCGTAGAAACCGTAACACGGCGTTCATGATTTCATAAAAGCAGTGCAAGATGCTTTCAGTTTCTCCTGCCTGATGTTTCAGTCCACTGGGACTTGTTTTTATGTTCCCTGTTTGTACCTCATGATGTTCCCTGGAAACCCTCAGAAAATCAATAGCTAACCGAGAGCGCATCGATCCCTCTGGAGTCTCAGCGGGGATTTCATGTTTTATGTCCGTCTGTCGTAACAGGAAGGGGCCTGAAGAGCGGAGACAACTTCAAGCTGCTCTACGACCTCGCAGACAAGCTGAACGCCGCCGGTAATGCTCCGGTTCTTCTGAGATTTGTCCTTTAGTTATGTTTATAAGGGATAAGAAAAAAATCTTTTTTGTCACGCAAATTCATGCTAATGCGACTCTTTGTTTGATGTACTTGTGGTCGTGATATTTGTCTTCGTTAAAGGACCACAAAACCCCAAACCACTTTTCCTTTTTAGATGTTAACATGTAAGCGTTGCTCTTAAATGACTTAATTAACCTTTTTCACCTTTTTTGCTCTGAATCTTTAGTTCTGGTTCTTTGTTGAATAATGGGTTAAAAAGCACATTTTTTTACATGTTTTGTGACCATTTCATCTAACATTTCTGCTGAAAAAGTGGAAAGGGTCTTGAAAGAGAGCTCTAACAAAGGTCTTTTTTTCTCCATGAAAGATATGAAGTTGATAAACTGATAAGTTTGCTTAGCTGCTAACAGATACTGAACTGCGATTGCGAATAGTTAATCAGCGTCTTCATTGATGTTTCAAATTGAAGAGACAAAAAACTGTAAATTCTTCTCATTTTCTTTTCTCGTGAGTTAATTTTAATACGACTCATTTGTATTCATTAAAGGGTCACAAACACTTTGTTTCTTTTCAGATGTTAACATGTAAGCGTTGACTGAATAGACCTTCATCTAAAAAACAAAAACAGCAAATGCTCGCTCGACTCTCAATCTTTAGTTCCGGTTCATTGTTAAGTGAAAAATAAGGAGGTGATTAACTATTAAAGTTAACTTAGCTGCTAAAAGCTACTGAACTGTGATCTAGAATAGTTAATAGCCTAATTAGCTTACTAAACAATAGCAAAATTGTATTATTATGTTTGTTTTAAAAAGGATTAGGGCTGCCAACTTAAAAAAAAAAGTAGATCTGATTGTGATTTTTTTCTAAATAAAGCTCTCAGTTCAGCACAGGGTCGTGTTCATGGTGCGATTGAGTGATTTAACTTGACATTTATTTAATTCGTAACTTGGTCTTCATACAATTTAAGAATAGAGTTGACCAAGTAGTTTTGTGAATTTGACACACGAGACTCACGCATGTTTTTTTACTAAATGGAGATGAAGCCCCTTACTGCTAGCTCTACTTCAAGAAGAAAATTATTTCATAAATATTTATCATAATTAAACAGAATGTGATGGTGACAAATATGTTTTCTGAAATCGAAGTTCAGTTCAGAACGACTCAGTTCTTTTAAGTTAAGTTCACAAAGATTCAGTTCATTTAAACTCAGTTCAGATTGACTCAGTTCAATAAGTTCAGTTCAGAACGACTCAGTTCTTTTAAGTTAAGTTCACAAAGATTCAGTTCATTTAAACTCAGTTCAGATTGACTCAGTTCATTAAGTTCAGTTCAAAACGACTCAGTTCTTTTGAGTTCAGTTCACAAAGATTCAGTTCATTTAAACTCAGTTCAGAATGACTCAGTTCATTAAGTTCAGTTCAAAACGACTCAGTTCTTTTGAGTTCAGTTCACAAAGATTCAGTTCATTTAAACTCAGTTCAGATTGACTCAGTTCATTAAGTTCAGTTCAAAACGACTCAGTTCTTTTGAGTTCAGTTCACAAAGATTCAGTTCATTTAAACTCAGTTCAGATTGACTCAGTTCAATAAGTTCAGTTCAAAACGACTCAGTTCTTTTGAGTTCAGTTCACAAAGATTCAGTTCATTTAAACTCAGTTCAGATTGACTCAGTTCATTAAGTTCAGTTCAAAACGACTCAGTTCTTTTGAGTTCAGTTCACAAAGATTCAGTTCATTTAAACTCAGTTCAGATTGACTCAGTTCATTAAGTTCAGTTCAAAACGACTCAGTTCTTTTGAGTTCAGTTCACAAAGATTCAGTTCATTTAAACTCAGTTCAGATTGACTCAGTTCAATAAGTTCAGTTCAAAACGACTCAGTTCTTTTGAGTTCAGTTCACAAAGATTCAGTTCATTTAAACTCAGTTCAGATTGACTCAGTTCATTAAGTTCAGTTCAAAACGACTCAGTTCTTTTGAGTTCAGTTCACAAAGATTCAGTTCATTTAAACTCAGTTCAGAATGGTTCAGTTCATTTAGGTTCAGTTCAGAACGACTCAGTTCTTTTAAGTTCAGTTCACAAAGATTCGGTTAATTTAAACTCAGTTCGGAAAGACTCGGTTAATTAAGTTCAGTTCAGAATGGTTATTTGTTACTGGGTGTTCGTGCAAAATAGCATAAATAGCAGCAAAGATGCAAAAACAGCATGTAACAGTAAACATGGTTATAATAAATAAAGGGTTGTGATGGAGGACAGGATGTGAGTTGAAATGGTGATGGATGAGTATGTTTGTGCTCAGTTCTGTGTGTTTAGAAGCCTGAAGAAAAGGTTGGTTGTGAGGATGGAAAGCTCCGGAACCTCTTCCTCATGTGTAGGAGGTTAACGGAAAAAAGAGGGGCGCCCGCTTCGTGGAGGCGTCTCCCCTTTTTCG
>UELW01000592.1:0-33299 GCA_900490495.1 Danionella dracula
ACCCAAATTATCATTCTGGCCCTCTGCCAACGTATCGAAGGGGAACCGATAAATTCAGCAGACTTTTTGCGCTCAGAGAGTGGCTCACCACCTTCTGTCGAGAAGAGCAGTTATTGTTTGTTGACAACTGGAATCTCTTCTGGGAGCGCCCTCATCTCTTCCGTCCTGACGGCCTCCATCCAAGCAAGCTAGGCTCTAAACTTCTGTCAGATAACATCTCTAGGGCCCTAATTAAGGGCATCTCCAGGGCATCTGACTAAATAATTCCAAATATAACACCTTTGAACACTGCCCCAGAAACCAACCTAAAACCTGTCAAAACCTAACATTTGCTATTGAAACAGTGTCCATACCACGAAAACAGAAAATAACTGTAAACAACAAATTACTTAACACCAATAATCTGATCAATATAAAATTAGACTACAAATTATACAACTCGCAAACGTACTCTCTAAAATTTGGTCTCCTAAACATTAGATCTCTTACACCAAAAGCTGTAATCATAAATGAATTAATCTCAGAACTGAACCTTGACATACTGTGCCTAACTGAAACATGGCTCACTCCAAACCATTATTTTGGATTGAATGAAGCGACACCCAAAAATTACCGTTACAATCATGAACCGCGATCAACTGGTCGTGGTGGAGGTGTTGCCACAATATATAGAACTACCCTAAACACAACCAAAAAGACAGAACATAAATTTAAATCCTTCGAAGGACTTGTGCTCCATATTACACCGGCAGAATCAAAACAAAGATGTGCATTCTCTGTAACATTAGCTGTAGTCTATAGGCCACAGAAACACAATTCTAGCTTTCTTCAAGAATTTGCTGATTTTGTCGCACATCTTTTGGTCGAAGCAGATAAAATACTGATTTTTGGAGACTTTAACATCCATATTGATGACAAAAAAGACTCGTTGGGTATTGCCTTTACAGACCTCCTAAATTCCTGTGGGTTTAAGCAAAATGTGGTTGGCGCAACTCACCGTCTAAACCTCACTCTAGATTTGGTTCTATCTCATGGCATTGACCTCAGTGACATTGTTATATCGCCTCAAAGTGACGACATCTCAGACCACTATCTTGTATCTTGTGCTATGCAGACTATAAACATTAGCAGTAGCATTCAACGCTACCAACTAGGGAGAAATATAAACCAAAATACTAAAGAAGCATTTATAAGAAACCTACCAGATATTACTCACCTTTCTAGTGTACCTGCAGATGAAAATGAACTTGAAACAATCACCTACAGTATGAATAATATTCTCGCTAGCACCCTAGACACTGTAGCCCCGCTTAAATTAAAACAAGTCAGAGATAGACAGGCCACTCTGTGCTCTGATGATAATACAAAGGTGCTAAAAAGACAAACCACAAACTGAGCGTAAATGGAAAAAAAACTAGATTGGAAGTATTCAAAATTGCCTGGAAAGAGAGCATGTCTAAATATAGACTAGCACTAAAAACTGCAAGAACTAACTACTATCACAAATTAATAGAAACAAATCAAAATAACCCACGCCTCTTTTTTGAAACAAACATCGACAGATTCAAATGCAGCTATAAAATTTAGCAGCAATGATTTTATGAATTATTTCTCAAATAAAATTATCTCTATTAGATGCAAAATTACTAAAACTCATATTCATTTAAAGCAGTTTAACTCAAATTCTATACCTTTGCCTCACTCACTGCAGAATATTTCAAATATTGACCTGAAAGAACTGCTAAAAATAATCACAGCATCTAAATCAACATGCTCTCTAGATCCTGTACCAACAAAATTACTGAAAGAATTGCTACAAATAGCTCAAGAACCATTTCTAAATATTATAAACTCATCTCTATCGCTAGGTTACGTTCCCAAACAGCTAAAACATGCAGTAATTAAACCACTAATAAAGAAAACGCACCTGGATCCTACTGAGTTATCCAACTATAGGCCAATCTCTGACTTTCCGTTCTTGTCAAAAATATTAGAGAAAGTTGTTATAGCACAGCTCAGCTCCTTCTTACAGAAGAGCAACTGTTATGAAGATCTTCAATCTGGATTCAGAGCGCATCACAGCACAGAGACTGCGCTGGTTAACATCTCAAACCATCTATTACTGGATTGGGATCAAGGAAATATCTCTCTTCTAGTTCTGCTAGATCTCAGTGCAGCCTTCGATACGATAGATCACAGGATTCTCCTCGAGAGACTAGAGAACGATGCGGGCATCCAGGGCCAGCTCTGAGAGGGTTTAACTCTTACCTCTCTGACCGGAGTCAGTTTGTTCATGTAAATGGAGACTCATCGGACACAATAGCAGTAGAGTATGGAGTTCCTCAAGGATCCGTTTTGGGACCCATCCTATTCTCAATATACATGCTGCCCCTTGACCCAATTATTAGAAGACTTAGTTTCCATCGCTCTGCAGACGACCCCCAGCTTTATATCTCAGCAAAACCTAACCACCCTTTAAAGCTAAATAAGATCTCAGAATGTGTCGCTGATATCAATGATTGGATAAATTAAAATTTCCTTATGTTAAATCCTGATAAAACATAAATATTACTTGTTGGCTCTAAAAAGCAATTACAGAATCTCTGAGTTTTAAATCTGGAACTGGGGGGACACACTGTTCATTTTTCCACTACAGTTAAAAATCTTGGAGTTATTATAGATAGTGAATTGACGTTTAAGAACCATATCTCTTATGTTACTAAGACTGCTTTCTTTCACCTCAGGAATATTGCTAAAGTGCGGAACATGCTGTCTATCGTAGATGCAGAAAAATTAGTGCATGCTTTCATGAGCTCCAGAATGGATTATTGTAACGCTCTGTTAGCTGCTGCTCAGCCGCCCGCGTTACAAAAATTACAGTTAGTCCAGAACGCAGCAGCTAGAGTTCTCACAAGAACAAAGAAACATGATCACATTACACCGGTTCTGTGCTCTCTTCAGTGGCTTCCTGTACAATATCTCATCGACTACAAGATGCTGCTCCTCGTCTTTAAGGCACTGAACGGCTCCGCTCGACCTGAGCAGTCTCCTCTCACGATATATTCCACTCGCTCTCTCCGATCACAAGAAGCAGCTCTACTGATCGTTCTGAAGATGAGGAGATCCACCAGAGGAGGAAGAGCGTTCTCTTATAGAGCCCCGAAGCTCTGGAATAAACTCCTGATGTTGTCCGGAGCTCAGCTGCGCTCACAGAGTTCAAGATTAAAAACCTGTTTAATCTGGCATTCGAATAATTATCTCTTGGTGTTTCTCCAAATGGATCTGGAGTCTGAGCGCTATAATCATAGAAACTGTAGAAAAACAATGTGGTTCAGTGTTCCTCTCGAAGCTCTCCTCATCATGTATCTCTCCTCCTGCAGCTGATGATGATCACCTGTTTGTTGTCTGTGTTACAGTTTACTAACCGTTGTTTCTTCATTTGTTAGTTTCTGTTTTGTCTTTGTTTGTTTTGTTTTTCAGGTTCTGTCCGGCGAACCGTTCGTCGATGGATCTTGAGTTTGTATGTTCTTTATGCTGGTGAGGTGATTAGCACCTGCCTCAGTCAGCGAGGCTCCCAGGGGCCTCACGGAGGAACTCCTCTCTACTCTACCTGATCCTCACGAGGACTTTGTGAAGCTGCTTTGAAAGCAACTGCTAAAGAAGCGCTAGATAAAAACTTGATTGATTGATTGATTGATTGATTCCAGACAAATTTCTTCTGAATTTTTTTGTTGTTATTTTGGGATAATCCGGGGGAGATAGGTTTTAGAGTGACAAATGAAAAAAGTTCCTCTGGATGTTGTCTCTTTCTGACCACCAACAACCCTTCTCTCAACAGTGTTCCTGCTGAAGCGCTTCCTGCTGGTGAACCGGTCCATGACGTACGACAACGCTCTCCAATTCTGTAGCAATGGAGATGGACCCTCAGCACACTCTCACTCGCTTATGTGAAGGACATCGACTGGGGCCCTGAAGACCCCACCATTGATCCTGAAGAGAACTGTGCTGCGATGGACGTCAACGGAAAGATAGTAGACTACCCCGGCACCAATATCCTAAAGTTCCTCTGCTACAACCGTACGTTTACTTTATGTTTCTTATTACTGTAAGGTTTCCTTTAGTCATTTTTGAAGTAAGAAATAAAAATAACAAACACTTTTGGATTTAGAGGCCCCAGATTTTCCTAATGTCTGTCGTAGAATATTAAACTCTCTCTCGTAGAAAATCACTCCGGAGGCAGGGTATAGAGCAACAGCAACAGCGGCAACTTTATTTTATAACAAAACCTGAAATGGTGCTCTAAAGAAAGATTACTGAAAGCTACAGGTAAAGTCCAGAAGGAAGAAAGGTGGGGGAAAAGAGGACGCGAAGTCTCCGCGCACGCGAATTTAAGCTCTCCCTAGGGGACAGCCCCATCGCTGCACGGAGACTCCACCCACTCACCCAGTCATCTCCCTCCCAGGCTGAGACTGTTTACATACATTCAATATCATTTTAAAATGCCAAAATAGATAATTACCAACACCCATTATAATGAATGTAAATGTCTATTACATGTCCTACCCAATAGATTCTATACGAGTGCAGAGACCAGAGAGAAGCTTCAGAGACAGGTTTTCCCAAGAGCCTATCTCAGGCCCAGGTGGCTTCATGGCCACCAAAAATCTCACCAAATTTGGTTGTGTTTCTGGATTACTTCTATGTCGGCGATTTTGTTTGAAATGTGTTTTAAATAAACGTGTTCACAGTCCAAACCTTGACCACTGAGTAGAAGGTGTTAGTGTCTCTCTGTCCTGCAGGTTCTCTCTCCGGAGCTCAGGATGAGTTCATCCTAGTCTCCACTCCGAGCTCAGGTCTGAACGCTCAGAGATACTGCCAGCTTCACTACACAGATCTGGCCAGCGTCTCCTCTGCTGCTGACATTCAGCGTATGAAGAAACTCATTCCTAAGACTGAATATTGCTTCATCGGGCTCTTCAGAGAAAAATTTCCTCTGGCTGGACAACAGCACCTCCAGCTTCAGGAACTGGGCTCCTAATGAGCCTGATGGATCTGGAGACTGTGGCTGTGTGGAGACCAACAACCAAATGATGGCTGACCGAAATTGTGGAAACTTATTACCATTCATCTGCCAATACAGTGAGTGCTAGCTGTGAGGAAACAGAGGAAAATAATGAGCAGTGTTGCTTTTCACTTTAATTTTCTCTCTCTCTCTCTGTAGATGTAGGACTTCAGAAGGTGCTCCGACTCCAGATTCGATCAGATCAGGAGGTGAACGATCCAAACGTCACAGCTTCTGCTCTACAGCAGGTTGGTTTGGTGCAGCATCAGCTCATGTAGAACTGTTTAGCCGAGATAACTTCAGCCAGTCATGGAGAACGATCAGCAGCGGCTCCTGTGAGCTCCACCTCAACTCTCCGTGTTTCAGGTGAAGCAGCGGCTGGTCTCTCTGGGGTTATCTGATCAGGTGGATCTGCGCTGGAGGAGTCAGAAGAACGGGACCGTGTTCCTCAGAGTGGAGAGCAGGAACTCGTTCTATCAGCCCTGCTGCAATCTGACATTCCCTTCTCCTCTCTAACATCTCCTTCAGTTCATGCATGAGTGGAGAACGTCTGATGAGAAGAATACGACTACTTCACCGTTAATACAGAGGTTTCAGCAAAGCAGCTCTTAAAAAAATATGTTCTTAAAATTTGTCTGAAATGTAATTTAATGCTGCAACCCAGCTTCATATTGTCTTATTTCTGAGGGAAATGTATCAATTGTCCCTTTAGTTATTATTTATTATTTTAGTTATTGTTGATTTCTCTACAATAATTTTCACATAGTTTCCTTTCGTTATCTCACTCGTTATAAAATCTGGCTTCGGTGTAACGCGGCCCTAAACCGAGCAGGGATTGGGGCTCTTGGTGAAACCGTTGTTTCAGGATCGAGTAAAGCTCTGATGAGTTTATCCTCAAACTCTAGGAAAGGAACTCCATTATATTGTACATTTCTGTTAAATGCTTCATAAATCTCAAACGCTCGCAGTTTGGTGTGTGTGTAGTGACGATGGCATTTAAATAGTCTCAATAAAACATAAAATATAATGTATTATATTTAGCAGAGCTGTCTCTGTGCTGGGATGCGCTCAAATATATCCTTATGTTAATTTAAGCTCAAAAGCTGACTTTTACGTTAAGTTTTGATGATTTCTCCAATAAAAGGGAGGTTCGGGATCGGCCTGTAGATCTTCAGTACGGCGTTCTCAAGCTTTCTCTTCTTCTGCTGAGAGTCCTGCTTACCACCTCGAGGAGATCTGCATCTGGACATTTAAGCTCTGTTTGGAAAAAGGCTGTTGGAAGAGTGTCCAGACTGCTAGTTGATGATTTAAGGCTCTGTGTCCTCCAACGCTCTTCTACCAGATTGGAAGTGAATTGTTATGCTCTTGTGTAATAGAATATTTAATCATTGTAAGTAATTCTCAAAGAAGATTGTATTTGTATGTATATTTGGGAGGAAACAGGAAGTGATGTAGAGAGGCGGGATTTATACTGAAAGGAATCTCAAGGGAGGCCCCGTGTTCACTCTCTTGCTCTCGAGTTTGCTCAGAGAAGGGCTGCTCATTCTCTCTCTCTCTCTCCTTTTTATTTCTTCTCTCGCTCCTCTTCTCTCCCGTTCTCTCTCCATGATGCTTGCAATGTGATCACATGCTTCGTTGATATCAAGGTATGAGTTTAATTCATGTTTGGAACAACTAATAAATTGCTGTTTGCGATTGTGTTCATAAATCATGTCTCATGAGTATAAAAATTCTACTACAATTGGCGACAAGAAATGTGCCTAACATCAGCTTAGGAAAACGGACCAATGCGTGTAAATTTATATTATTGATAGCCTAAACTTTTGCGATTTGCTTCCTTGGGTATAATGGTGGATACGTTTGTTGCTAAGACACGTGGTGCCTTTGTTATACATTGACTAAGATGGCGGACGGTCCAGGGCTGTTTGTGTCTCTGCCTGATCAGAATGCTTTCGTTATTCAGCTGTAGCGAGCTGTGATTAACACCGAGAATTAGCGTGTGTTTTAGTTTTTTTCTGCGCTAATGCGTTAGCATTAGCCGTTAAGAAAAAGCGTAGCATTGATGCTAACAATAACAAAGAAACTAGCGAGTTTTACCATGTGTGCTCGTCTAGGGTTAATAAAGTTTGGGGTGATTAAATACGTTTAGACATACGACATATGACAGACCTGACATGTGAACATTATCAGCTGTGATATTTCTTTATACTTTTTATTGCATGTGTACTCTTACTGAGACACGTGCGCGTGCGTGTTTTGTGTTTGGCCTTTGTGGCGAACCAGTAAGGGAGAAGGTCGTGTTTTGTTGAAAATTAAGGGGATAAGTTCCTCCTGTACGGCTTGTTGTCTTGGAGAACAAGTGGAATAATTATTTTCATGACTGGGGAAACACGACTGAGGGGATAGTTTGTGATGAACTCTCCAGTACAAACTGCGCAGGTTCCAGGAGAAACGTGGGGGGAGTGCACAAATTATTTTCTGCACACGGTTGGCGCTGCTGGACTCATCTTAAGCTCTGAAAAAGCAGTACTGTGATAGCTAGTGATGGGTCGTTCTTGAGCGATTCTTCTTTTTGAACGAATCTTTATTGTGACTCGGAAGAACGAATCGTCTCGGGAAGGGATTCGTTCAGTTGCGCATGCGCAGAATCAACGCAGTCTGATTCGGAAAAAGAAAATATTAGTTCATTTCTCGAGTCCTCCGAGTCCTTTCGGTCTTTTGTCACATGACGCTCCCTATTAACCAAATGCCGTTTGAACCGGAAATCCACAAGATTCGTTCTTTTCTTGAGTCCCCCAGGTTTTTTTGTTTATTTTGAATGAGATCTTGATCAATTCTGAGCTCGAAGCATGATGATGGCCTTCTGAGAGTGGAGATGATGGAGTTCTTCAAGCACCTGGAATCATCATGGCCATGTTCAGATCTCCTCATGGACTGCACAGACAACTTCTGGCCTTGTCCGTGTATGCAAACATCATCAGCATGCGAACGAATCATCTGATACAAGTACCCTTCTATTTTTCTCTCCACCCACACAAACACTTCCTTCCCAAATACTGTATTCCTCCAACATGGTGGTACACCCGAGGAAGGGGTGGAGCAGACTGTGACATTGGGATGGCGTAGCTTGCGCTAGTTACAGAGACTGTTTTTCACACACATTCCTGTAAGTCCATTAAGAGTTTATGGCCTGGAGTGAGCAGCTTGAGGGAAAAGGAGGAAGGATGCATCTCACGAGGAGGTGTGGAAGAGAGAAGGGGAAACGGAGAGGAGAGGGGTCAGATCTGAGGAAGAGACAATCGAACTGTGCAAATCACTCGTCTGACAAAGACATCATCACAGACCTTCATCAATCATCTCCTGATCTCTCTCAGAATGGTTCAGAATCATGAAGGCTTCGGAGATGAGAAGAGGAAAATGGCTGCAACATTAGGTATTTTTATACTAACAAACTAACAAGTTTGAGATGGGTTTGGAATCATTAGGATTACTGAAACCTATAAAACTCTGCTGAGCATACGGATTTATCAAACATAAACTAAGAGTGAAGTTAAAAGTGAAATTTAAGGCTTTGCAATTTGGGTGCAAACAGATAGAATAGCATTTATTTTATGAACTTCAGCGAGAAGTTGAGTGACTGGTTTCTGACGTCCAGAGGGATTCTGGGTATTTGAAAGAAATGAATTCTAAATTGTATTGACTTTGAAATAAATCAACTGATATTGAAATTGGAAGAGAATATAACATAACCATGTTTAAATTCTTAATTCCTAACTAAAAAGAGTTGTCATCTAATTATATTGGGTGTAGATTGATGTCATCTAGACTAATGTAATGAGTTCTACCAGAAATTGCAGAGGTTTTTTATAATACTCTGACTCATTATAATGCGTCTGTGTGTGACAGATTGATATTAAGATGGGCTGACAGTAACCAAACCACTCTTGTTCATGAAGAGTTGAAATACTAATAAACTAAAATGACTAATGTGAAGTCCGAAGACTTCTGTTGCTTATCACATCCCTATATTTGTGTTGATTTCTGGGGAAAGGCATAACAGAGAATTCTTTTAAACGAGTAAAATTCATTTAGAAACAAATGGTTTGAAATGACTTGGGGGGGGTTATATGAATGAGGATTTTCAATAATTAGATTTTTATTTATAATAAAAGGGGAAATTCTTTGAATTTTGGAACCCAACTACAACCTTTCAATTTAGCAGTATCTGTTTCATAAGTTTCATTGATTAAACATTAAAACATTAAAGATATTTACTAGGGATTCTGATTGGTCAGAGTGTTAACGGTAACAAAGGAGCACGTAGAGTGCCATTAGAAGTGAATGTTTATTCTTTGTAAGATCTTGAATGGATACCTGACTTGAGACTGAATAATAAACAATGAAGAACACGTGTTGCTTGTGGACGGACTTAAACTGGACATTCTTGCGATGATGCAAATTGAGAAAAGAAACTGATGTGAACTTTACAATGATTACAGCGTGGAGACATTTCCTAAACCAATATAGAGACAATTGTTATTCAACTAGCAGTGACAATTTGATAATAATACGGAAGTAAACAATGGCAAATATCTAAAAGCAGAGGCTTAAAAAAAAAAAAAACTTAATACAAAGAAAGTGTACCATTTAGCAAAGTCTGGGGAGATGTTTGCTGGTGATGAATGGGACTGAATGAAGTGTGTCTAACCTTTGCTTTCGCAGGGAATGATTTTCTTTACAGATTTTTTTTTGGTGGAGAATCTGGCCATTGACTTTTTCTTTTTTTATCTTTTTGGGAGCGTGTCGACGAAGCGTACTGGTTTTTTTTTTTTTTGTTTTTTTTTTGTTTTTATTTTTCGTTACTCGGAGATGAATCTAGCCACAGGGGTTTCTAGCCAGTGACTTCTGTGCCGGTCCCAAGCCCGGATAAATAGAGAGGGTTGCGTCAGGAAGGGCATCCGGCGTAAAACATGCCAAAACCAAATATGCAAGTCATCAATTCAATTTCCATACCAGATCGGTCGAGGCCCGGGTTAACAACAACCGCCACTGGTGCTGTTGACCTACAGGGGGCCGGTGGAAATTGGACTACTGTTGGTCAAAAAAGGAGAGGAGGGAGAAGGATTCGTAGGCAGAGAGAGAAGAGGAAAGGCAAGAATATAGGTCTGAGAATAGGGACTCTCAACGTTGGTACAATGACCGGGAAAGGTAGAGAGCTGGCGGACATGATGGAGAGAAGGAAGGTAGATATTCTGTGTGTGCAGGAGACCAGGTGGAAGGGTAGCAAAGCGTGTAGTATTGGAGGGGGATACAAACTGTTTTACTATGGTGAGGATAGGAAGAGAAATGGAGTAGGAGTGATCCTGAAGGAGGAGTTTGTGAGGAATGTTTTAGAGGTGAAAAGAGTGTCTGACAGGGTGATCAGTTTGAAGTTAGAGATTGAAGGGGTGATGTTGAATGTAGTGAGTGGTTGTGCTCCACAAGTAGGCTGTAAGCTGGAAGAAAAGGAGAGATTCTGGAGTGAGTTAGATGAGGTGATGGAGAGTATTCCCAGAGGGGAGAGAGTAATGGTGGGAGCAGACTTCAACGCTCATGTGGGCGAGGGCAACAGAGGTGACTGCAAAGTAGTGGTAGGAGAGAGTGTAGCCAGACAGCATTGGATGGTGATGTGTAGGATGTTTCTGGTGGTCAGGAAGAAGAGGGGAGGAAAGATGGAAAAGAAGACCAAGTGGTGGAAGTTGAAAAAGGAAGACGGTTGTGTGGAACTCAGACAGAAGCTGAGACAGGCTTTGGGTGGTCAGGAAGAGCTTCCAGAGGACTGGGAAGCTACAGCAGAAGTGATCAGGGACACAGGGAGGAAGGTGCTAGGTGTGTCAGCAGGAAGAAGGAAAGAAGATAAGGAAACATGGTGGTGGAATGAGGAAGTACAGGACATCATTCAGAGGAAGAGGCTAGCTAAAAAGAAGTGGGACATCGAAAGGACTGAAGAAAGTAGACAGGACTACAAGGAATCACAGCGCAGGGTGAAGAGGGAGGTGGCAAAGGCCAAACAGAAGGCATATGATGAGTTGTATGCCAGGTTAGACACGAGGGAAGGTGAGAAGGAATTGTACAGATTAGCGAGACAGAGAGACAGAGATGGGAAGGATGTGCAACAGATAAGGGTGATTGAAGATAGAGATGGAAGGGTTCTAACAAGTGAAGAGAGTGTGCAGAGAAGATGGAAGGAGTATTTTGAGGAGTTGATGAATGAGGAGAACGAGAGGGAAAGAAGGGGGGAAGAGGTGAACATTGTAGAGCAGGAAGTTGAAAAGATTAGAAAGGATGAGGTGAGGAAGGCTCTGAGGAGAATGAAGAGTGGAAAGGCTGTTGGTCCAGATGACATCCCTGTGGAGGTGTGGAAGGGTCTAGGAGAGACAGCAGTGGAGTTCCTATCTAGGTTATTCAACAGGATTCTAGAGAGTGAGAAGATGCCTGAGGATTGATCGGTGGGTTATTCATTGCTGTGTGTGTGTGTGTGTGTACTCTGGGATGGGCTACATGCAGAGCAGTATGGGTCACTCCAGATCTGACCCTTGCTCACTTTCACTTTCACTTCAATCGGAGCAGAGCAGCTGGTCGGAATGAAAGCTGGCTGAACTCTAATCGAATTTACATGAATTCAAACAAAAGGAAACTTTAGGAGGCCCGCAGACGTGAAGCAACAGTGCCCAGCCTGCGTTTGAGCTCATTTACATGATCTCTAATGACTTCTCGAAGTAAATCTCAGGCTTTTAACGAATCGAGACTGAAATCATTCCAGCGTGGAGCAGACGCTCAGAGCTCTGATCCTGCTGCTCTGAGAAATAACTCAAAGAACAACTAAAACCATACAATACTACACACAGACAATATCTGTCTGAGCGACAGGATTCTTTTCGTGTTTTAAATGTTCTATTTTAAATGACTTCCTATCTATTGTGAATTGGTTTTCTAAAACAGCTTCTGACAGAAGGGAAAGTTTTTCTTTTTCTTTTCTGACAGTTTTAGCCTCTAAGAGAAGTTCCTGCAGAAGAAGATGTTCCTCTCTGTCCTCATCGTCTTCATCAGCTCCTCTTCTGATCGCGGTGAGCTTCAGGATCAATAACAAGTAGTTAGTGAACATTTCTGAATTAAGAGATTGTTTAAAAACTATTGTGTTTTCTTTCAAATCTTGACCTCAGGACGTTTCTCGCACAGCAGAGATATAATGCTGCAAAGCCAAACCACTCGATCTGCGAAACTCAATTTCTTTTATTATTACACTTTTATTATATATTTTAGTTAAAATATCCTATTTAAAAACACACTTTTGTTGTTTTTGAGACGTGTTTTGCAACATTTTTTGTGGTGAGATTTCCTTTCACAAACTCGCCTCAGTCGGTGTGAAGTGTAGCTCCTCGTGTTCTCTCGTTCTTCTGAAGATAAAGTTCTCAGCTGTTAGATGCGCGAGAGAGAGAACGCGAGAGAGAGAACGCGAGAGAGAGAACGCGAGAGCGAGAACGCGAGAGCGTAACGCAGCCGTGGATGCTGGCAGAGCTCCAGAAGAGGACTCTGTTTCAGCCGTTTTCAAATTTAGGAATTACAAATGAAGGAAAAACTGAGAGATGATACGAGCAGAGACGAACGTGGGTTTTAGAGTCCAAATATATATATATATTATCTTTTATCAGATTGCTCAACAGCCAGGGATCAAGTCTATGGAGCTATTTAACTTCATTTTTCTCATTCCAAAAAATATCTCAAGCAGAGCTGAGCATCCTCACACTTGCTGCCGCATCAGTGGGTGAACCCTCATGTGAGAAGGTCTGCTGGTTCTCTTCCTCCCAGTGTTCCCATTGGAGCGTTTCCTCCTGGTGAACCAGTCCATGTCGTACCCTGATGCACGCAACTTCTGCAGACAAAATGAGATGGAGCTGGCCTCTTTCTGGGACCAGACGGAGCTGGACATGGTTTTCAACACGGTCGACTTCAGGGGAGTAGGACCCTTCTGGATCGGCCTGATGAGAACCTCGACTCCGCTCTGGAGATGGACCCTCGGAACCCTCTCGCTCGCTCATGCAGAGGATCTCGACTGGGATTTGGGCGAGCCCTCCCTGCAGGCCAGCGAGAACTGTGTCACCATGAACATAAATGGGAAGATGAGCGACACGTCCTGCAACTCACCTCAAACGTCCATCTGTTACAAGCGTCAGTTTTTAGTTACGACCTAATTTAGAATGTTAGTTTTAAACGAGGTGTGTTTATGCTACGCTCCTGTGCCTCCAGGCTCCCTCTCTGGTGGTCCGGATGAGCTTTTCTATATCTCCACTTCGAACTCATGGCAGAACTCTCAGAGAACCTGCCAGCTTCAGTACACAGATCTGGCCAGCGTGTCTTCTGCTGATGATGCGAAGCGCATTCGCAAACTCATCCCTAATAATGTCGTGTGCTACATCGGCCTCCGCAGAGAATATTTCCTCTGGCAGGACAACAGCACCTCCAGCTTCAGGATCTGGGCTCCTCTTCAGCCTGATTGGTCGGGGGGATGTGCCTGTTTGCTGACAAAGAACCACATGATGGATGACTGGGGCTGTAAAGACCCTTTACCCTTCCTCTGCAAATGTAGTCAGTGCTGCATACGGGTCACATGATCTTTGATTCTGGTCTTTACAAGAGGTTTATCTTCTCTCTCTGTAGATGTAGGACTCCAGAAGGTGCTCCGACTCCAGATTCGATCAGATCAGGAGGTGAACGATCCAAACGTCACAGCTTCTGCTCTTCAGCAGGTTGGTTTGGTGCAGCATCAGCTCATGTAGAATACATTCGCAGTAATAACTCTGTTAAAGCTGGATGTGTTCCCTGGTGAGACCCAGATGAGGTTTAAGCATGATGAGTGATGGACACAGCATAATGGGGCTATTGAGTGTGTGGATCTAGATAGATGAGGTCTATCCCAGGTGAGCCCCCAATTCTATGTTACGTCTGGGTCTATTCTGAACAAGACCTCAATTAGATGTTACACCTGGTCTATCTCGGGCGAGCTCCAAAGTAGATGTTACACCTGGTCTATCTCTGGCGAGCTCCAAAGTAGATGTTACACCTGGTCTATCTCTGGCGAGCTCCAAAGTAGATGTTACACCTGGTCTATCGCGGGCGAGCTCCAAAGTAGATTGTTACAACCTGGTCTATCTCGGGCGAGCTCCAAAGTAGATGTTACACCTGGTCTATCTCGGGCGAGCTCCAAAGTAGATGTTACACCTGGTCTATCTCGGGCGAGCTCCAAAGTAGATGTTACACCTGGTCTATCTCGGGCGAGCTCCAAAGTAGATGTTACACCTGGTCTTCTTGGACGATCCATAAATTTCTTGTTACACCCAGTATGTCCCGGGCAACCTCTGAATTTGATGTTATGCCGGTTCTATCGCGGATGAGCCCCCAATTTCTGTCTAAGGTCAAGTGAAATATGACAACAGGCAAGTGAAACTAACAATAATAAAAATAAAACAGATCTAAAACAGAAAGGACGATACCTCAGCAGCCAATGTAGGAAAAAGCTGAACTAAATACAGAAAAAGAAACCCTCATCAGACTCTATACTTCCAACCATATTTACAGTATAATCACAGACCGTGTGAGAACCAAACGATGGCAAAACAAATGCGTAGTTGAGGAAAACAGGCAAAAGTCAAATAGGTCCAAGTTCACGAAGGATGAAAACACAAGTTCACTGATCTCAAAGATGAGATCAGCATGCACACTAGCAAGCTGATGAGAAGAACGATGGATCAGGGGTTTGTAGAGGTGGTAGACATCTGGAGGACTCAACATCTGGGGGACTCCCTTTCCACGGGGACTTGGTGAGGCGCAGGTGGAGCAGTGTTAGTGGAGATACTGAAACGAGTCTGTGACCAGAGCAGGGACATGAACTCGGTTCCTGGACGAAAACTGACAACACAACCTCAGCTCCTGGGGTCGAAACAATGAATCTGAGGTGAGCGGTGGCTCTCTGTGTTTCAGGTGAAGCAGCGGCTGCTCTCTCTGGGGTTATCTGATCAGATGGATCTGCGCTGGAGGAACCAAAGAACGGGACCGTGTTCCTCAGAGTGGAGAACAGGAACTCGTCCCATCAGCCCTGTTAGAAGTTCTCCTCCCCCGTAACCTCCACGTTCTGCTCATTCATGAAAGCAGGGCCTTTTCAAATCGAGGTTTTAGGAGAGCAGATTAAGGGACAGATTGCTCTGTAGACATTGAGTAATTTTATATAAATTTTATATCTTGATCACTAGAGCTAGCCGTATTTTCAGCTTTTGTAATATTAGGAAAACCATTGTCTTGTTGCTTGTACAAAATGTAAATATCTGTAGAATTGAGTTGTTGTTTATTAAATGTGACGGTCATGAAATGTTGTAAACGATGTGTCTTTAAATCAGACGCAGATTGAACGAAAACATCACAGCTGGGTTTTTTGTTTCCACATTGTTACGTTCCTGTCTTGTCAAGGGGTTTTTAGGAAGGTAACAAAGCAAAACGAAAGAAAATCAGATGGAAACGATACAATGAAATGAAAAGGATGCAGACTAGTCCTCCGTCCCAGAAAGAACGTTTTATTTTCAGTGAGTCAAACATAAATACTGTAACATACGGAGATTGATTATCTGACAAAAGAAAACATAAATCACAACCAAGTCTCCTGTTAAACAGCAAAATACTTAACCTTAATCTAAAGCTTTAACTAATCATGCAACGAGACGCAACACAAAAGAACAACTCCACTTCAACCAAAAAAACAGACCCTTAAAACTAGAAGCAGCACTTGAAGTTCCTTCACTCATGCGCTCCGTATGCAGCTGAGGAGCAACGCCCCCAACCATTCTTCCTCTTCCTTGTCTTCTTCTTTTTCTTTTTCCTCTGCTGCTTCTTCTTTGAGTTTCTCTTCTTCATTTTCTTTTCTTTTCTTTGTCTTTTTCTTCTTCTTTTTCTTTTTCCTCCTCTTCTACTTCTTCTTTGTCTTTTCTTCTTTTTTTTCTTCTTCTGCTGGTATCCTTAGAAGTTTGTTAACTATTATTAGGTATCGTGAATCGTGTCTCGTCTTCTGAGCTGGAACGCTCTCCGAATCGTGTCTCGTCTGTGAGCTGGATACGCTCTCCGAATCGTGTCTCGTCTGTGAGCTGGAACGCTCTCCGAATCGTGTCTCGTCTGTGAGCTGGAACGCTCTCCGAATCGTGTCTCGTCTGTGAGCTGGAACGCTCTTCCGAATCGTGTCTCGTCTGTGAGCTGAACGCTCTCCGAATCGTGACTCGTCGTGAGCTGGAACGCTCTCCGAATCGTATCTCGTCTGTGAGCTGGAACGCTCTCCGAATCGTGTCTCGTCTGTGAGCTGGAACGCTCTCCGAATCGTGACTCGTCTGTGAGCTGGAACGCTCTCCGAATCGTGTCTCGTCTTCTGAGCTGGAACGATCTCCGAATCGTGTCTCGTCTGTGAGCTGGAACGCTCTCCGAATCGTGTCTCGTCTGTGAGCTGGAACGCTCTCCGCAATCGTGGTCTCGTCTGTGAGCTGGAACGCTCTCCGAATCGTGACTCGTCTGTGAGCTGGAACGCTCTTCCGAATCGTGTCTCGTCTTCTGAGACTGGAACGCTCTCCGAATCGTGTCTCGTCTGTGAGCTGGAACACTCTCAGAATCGTGACTCGTCTGTGACTGGAAACGCTCTCCGAATCGTGTCTCGTCTTCTGAGCTGGAACGCTCTCCGAATCGTGTCTCGTCTGTGAGCTGGAACACTCTCCGAATCGTGACCTCGTCTGTGAGCTGGAACGCTCTCCGAATCGTGTCTCGTCTGTGAGCTGGAACGCTCTCCGAATCGTGACTCAATCTGTGAGCTGGAACACTCTCCGAATCGTGACTACATCTGTGAGCTGGAACACTCTCACGAAATCGGTCTCGTCTGGTGAGCTGGAACGCTCCCTCCGAATCGTGTCTCGTCTTGAGCTTGTAACGCTCTCCGAATCGTGTCTCGTCTGTGAGCTGGAACGCTCTCCGAATCGTGACTCATCTGTGAGCTGGAACACTCTCCGAATCGTGTCTCGTCTGTGAGCTGGAACGCTCTCCGAATCGTGTCTCGTCTGTGAGCTGGAACGCTCTCCGAATCGTGTCTCGTCTGTGAGCTGGAACGCTCTCCGAATCGTGACTCGTCTGTGAGCTGGAACGCTCTCCGAATCGTGTCTCGTCTTCTGAGCTGGAACGCTCTCCGAATCGTGTCTCGTCTGTGAGCTGGAACGCTCTCCGAATCGTGACTCATCTGTGAGCTGGAACACTCTCCGAATCGTGACTCATCTGTGAGCTGGAACACTCTCCGAATCGTGTCTCGTCTGTGAGCTGGAACGCTCTCCGAATCGTGTCTCGTCTGTGAGCTTGAACGCTCTCTGAATCGTGTCTCGTCTGTGAGCTGGAACGCTCTCCGAATCGTGACTCTCTGTGAGCTGGAACTCTCCGAATCGTGTCTCGTCTGTGAGCTGGAACGCTCTCCGAATCGTGCTCCGTCTGTGAGCTGGAAACGCTCTATCCGAATCGTGATCTCGTCTGTGAGCTGGAACGCTCTCCGAATCGTGTCTCGTCTGTGAGCTGAACGCTCTCCGAATCGTGTCTCGTCTGTGAGCTGGGACGCTCTCCGAATCGTGTCTCGTCTGTGAGCTGGAACGCTCTCCGAATCGTGTTCGTCTGTGAGCTGAACGCTCTCCGAATCGTATCTCGTCTGTGAGCGGAACGCTCCCGAATCGTGTTCTCGTCTGTGAGCTGGAAACGCTCTCCGAATCGTGTCTCGTCTGTGAGCTGGAACGCTCTCCGAATCGTGACTCGTCTTGAGCTGGAACGCTCTCCGAATCGTGTCTCGTCTTCTGAGCTTGGAACGCTCTCCGAATCGTGTCTCGTCTGTGAGCTGGAACGCTCTCCGAATCGTTACTCATCTGTGAGCTGGAACACTCTCCGAATCGTGACTCATCTGTGAGCTGGAACACTCTCCGCATCGTGACTCCGTCTGTGATGCTGAACCTCCGAATCGTGTCCTCGTCTGTGAGGCGGAACGCTCTCCGAATCGTGTCTCGTCTGATGAGCTTTGAACGCTCTCTGAATCGTGTCTCGTCGTGAGCTGGACGCTCTCCGAATCGTGACTCGTCTGTGAGCTGGAACACTCTCCGAATCGGGTGTCTCGTCTGTGAGCTGGAAACGCTCTCCGAATCGTTACCTCATCTGTGAGCTGGAACACTCTCCGAATCGTGACTCCTCTGTGAGCTGGAACGCTCTCCGAATCGTGTCTCGTCTGTGAGCTGGAACGCTCTCCGAATCGTGTCTCGTCTGTGAGCTTGAACGCTCTCTGAATCGTGACTCGTCTGTGAGCTGGAACACTCTCCGAATCGTGTCTCGTCTGTGAGCTGGAACGCTCTCCGAATCGTGACTCATCTGTGAGCTGGAACACTCTCCGAATCGTGACTCATCTGTGAGCTTGGAACGCTCTCCGAATCGTGTCTCGTCTGTGAGCTGGAACGCTCTCCGAATCGTGTCTCGTCTGTGAGCTTGAACGCTCTCTGATCGTGGTCTCGTCTGTGAGCTGGAACACTCTCCCGAATCGTGTCTCGTCTGTGAGCTGAACGACTCTCCGAATCGTGTCTCGTCTGTGAGCTTGAACAGCTCTCCGAATCGTGTCTCGTCTGTTGAGCTGGAACGCTCTCCGAATCGTGACTACATCTGTGAGCTGGAACGCTCCTCCCGAATCGTGTCTCGTCTGTGAGCTGGAACGCTCTCCCCGAATCGTGTCTCGTCTGTAGCTGGAACAGCCTCCCGAATCGTGTCTCGTCTGTGAGCTGGAACGCTCTCCGAATCGTGTCTCGTCTGTGAGCTGAACGCTCTCCGAATCGTGTCTCGTCTGTGAGCTGGAACGCTCTCCGAATCGTGTCTCGTCTGTGAGCTGGAACGCTCTCCGAATCGTGTCTGGTCTGTGAGCTGGAACGCTCTCCGAATCGTGTCTCGTCTGTGAGCTGGAACGCTCTCCGAATCGTGTCTCGGTCTGTGAGCTGGACGCTCTCCGAATCGTGACGCGTCTCTGAGCTGGAACGCTCTCCGAATCGTGTCTCGTCTGTGAGCTGGAACGCTCTCCGAATCGTGTCTCGTCTGTGAGCTGGAACGCTCTCACGATCGTGTCTCGTCTGTGAGCTGGAACGCTCTCCGAATCGTGTCTCGTCTGTGAGCTGGAACGCTCTCCGAATCGTGTCTGGTCTGTGAGCTGGAAGCTCTCCGAATCGTGTCTCGTCTGTGAGCTGGAAACGCTCTCCGAATCGTGTCTCGTCTGTGAGCTGGGACGCTCTCCGAATCGTGACTCGTCTCTGAGCTGGAACGCTCTCCGAATCGTGTCTCGTCTGTGAGCTGGAACGCTCTCCGAATCGTGTCTCGTCTGTGAGCTGGAACGCTCTCCGAATCGTGTCTCGACTGTGAGCTGGAACGCTCTCCGAATCGTATCTCGTCTGTGAGTTGGAACGCTCTCCGAATCGTGTCTCGTCTGTGAGCTGGAACGCTCTCCGAATCGTGTCTCGTCTGTGAGCTGGAACGCTCTCCGAATCGTGTCTCGACTGTGAGCTGGAACGCTCTCCGAATCGTGTCTCGTCTGTGAGCTGGAACGCTCTCCGAATCGTGTCTCGTCTGTGAGCTGGAACGCTCTCCGAATCGTGTCTCTCTGTGAGCTGGAACGCTCTCCGAATCGTGTCTCGTCTGTGAGATGGAACGCTCTCCGAATCGTGTCTCGTCTGTGAGCTGGAACGCTCTCCGAATCGTGTCTCGTCTGTGAGCTGGAACGCTCTCCGAATCGTGTCTCGTCTGTGAGATGGATCGCTCTCCGAATCGTATCTCGTCTGTGAGCTGGAACGCTCTCCGAATCGTGTCTCGTCTGTGAGAGGATCGCTCTCCGAATCGTGTCTCGTCTGTGAGCTGGAACGCTCTCCGAATCGTGTCTCGTCTGTGAGATGGATCGCTCTCCGAATCGTGTCTCGTCTGTGAGCTGGAACGCTCTCCGAATCGTGTCTCGTCTGTGAGCTGGAACGCTCTCCGAATCGTGTTCGTCTGTGAGATGGATCGCTCTCCGAATCGTGTCTCGTCTGTGAGCTGGAACGCTCTCCGAATCGTGTCTCGTCTGTGAGCTGGAACGCTCTCCGAATCGTGACGCGTCTGTGAGCTGGAACGCTCTCCGAATCGTATCTCGTCTGTGAGCTGGAACGCTCTCCGAATCGTATCTCGTCTGTGAGCTGGAACGCTCTCCGAATCGTGTCTCGTCTGTGAGCTGGAACGCTCTCCGAATCGTGACGCGTCTGTGAGCTTGAACGCTCTCCGAATCGTGTCTCGTCTGTGAGCTGGAACGCTCTCCGAATCGTGTCTCGTCTGTGAGCTGGAACCCTCTCCGAATCGTGACGCGGCTGTGAGCTTGAACGCTCTCCGAATCGTGTCTCGTCTGTGAGCTGGAACGCTCTCCGAATCGTGTCTCGTCTGTGAGCTGGAACGCTCTCCGAATCGTGTCTCGTCTGTGAGCTGGAACGCTCTCCGAATCGTGTCTCGTCTGTGAGCTGGAACGCTCTCCGAATCGTGTCTCGTCTGTGAGCTGGAACGCTCTCCGAATCGTGTCTCGTCTTCTGAGCTGGAACGCTCTCCGAATCGTGTCTCGTCTGTGAGCTGGAACGCTCTCCGAATCGTGTCTCGTCTGTGAGATGGAACGCTCTCCGAATCGTGTCTCGTCTGTGAGCTGGAACGCTCTCCGAATCGTGTCTCGTCTGTGAGCTGGAACGCTCTCCGAATCGTGACTCGTCTGTGAGCTGGAACGCTCTCCGAATCGTGTCTCGTCTTCTGAGCTGGAACGCTCTCCGAATCGTGTCTCGTCTGTGAGCTGGAACGCTCTCCGAATCGTGTCTCGTCTGTGAGCTGGAACGCTCTCCGAATCGTGACTCGTCTGTGAGCTGGAACGCTCTCCGAATCGTGTCTCGTCTGTGAGTGGAACGCTCTCCGAATCGTGTCTCGTCTGTGAGCTGGAACGCTCTCCGAATCGTGTCTCGTCTTCTGAGCTGGAACGCTCTCCGAATCGTGTCTCGTCTTCTGAGCTGGAACGCTCTCCGAATCGTGTCTCGTCTGTGAGCTGGAACGCTCTCCGAATCGTGTCTCGTCTGTGAGCTGGAACGCTCTCCGAATCGTGTCTCGTCTGTGAGCTGGAACGTCTCCGAATCGTGACTCGTCTGTGAGCTGGAACGCTCTCCGAATCGTGTCTCGTCTGTGAGATGGAACGCTCTCCGAATCGTGTCTCGTCTGTGAGCTGGAACGCTCTCCGAATCGTGTCTCGTCTGTGAGCTGGAACGCTCTCCGAATCGTGTCTCGTCTTCTGAGCTGGAACGCTCTCCGAATCGTATCTTGTCTGTGAGCTGGAACGCTCTCCGAATCGTGTCTCGTCTGTGAGCTGGAACGCTCTCCGAATCGTGTCTCGTCTGTGAGCTGGAACGCTCTCCGAATCGTGTCTCGTCTGTGAGTGGAACACTCTCCGAATCGTGACTCGTCTGTGAGCTGGAACGCTCCTCCGAATCGTGTCCTCGACTGTGAGCTGGAACGCTCTCCGAATCGGTCTCGTCTGTGAGCTGGAACGCTCTCCGAATCGTGTCTCGTCTGTGAGCTGGAACGCTCTCCGAATCGTGTCTCGTCTGTGAGCTGGAACACTCTCCAAATCGTGACTCGTCTGTGAGCTGGAACGCTCTCCGAATCGTGTCGCGTCTGTGAGATGGAACACTCTCCGAATCGTGACTCGTCTGTGAGCTGGAACGCTCTCCGAATCGTGTCTCGTCTTCTGAGCTGGAACGCTCTCCGAAACGTGTCTCGTCTGTGAGCTGGAACGCTCCTCCGAATCGTGTCTCGTCTGTGAGCTGGAACGCTCTCCGAATCGTGTCTCGTCTTCTGAGCTGGAACGCTCTGCGAATCGTGTCTCGTCTCTGAGCTGGACGCTCTCCGAATCGTGTCTCGTCTGTGAGCTGGAACGCTCTCCGAATCGTGTCTCGTCTGTGAGCTGGAAACGCTCCTCCGAATCGTGTCTCGTTCTGTGAGCTGGAACGCTCTCCGAATCGTGACTCGTCTGTGAGCTGGAACGCTCTCTCCGAATCGTGTCTCGTCTGTGAGCTGGAACGCTCTCCGAATCGTGTCTCGTCTGTGAGCTGGAACGCTCTCCGAATCGTGACTCGACTGTGAGCTGGAACGCTCTCCGAATCGTGTCTCGTCTGTGAGCTGGAACGCTCTCCGAATCGTGTCTCGTCTGTGAGCTGGAACGCTCTCCGAATCGTGTCTCGTCTGTGAGCTGGAACGCTCTCCGAATCGTGACTCGTCTGTGAGCTGGAACGCTCTCCGAATCGTGTCTCGTCTGTGAGCTGGAACGCTCTCCGAATCGTGTCTCGTCTGTGAGCTGGAACGCTCTCCGAATCGTGTCTCTCGTCTGTGAGCTGGAACGCTCTCCGAATCGTGTCTCGTCTGTGAGCTGGAACGCTCTCCGAATCGTGTCTCGTCTGTGAGCTGGAACGCTCTCCGAATCGTATCTCGTCTGTGAGCTGGAACGCTCTCCGAATCGTGTCTCGTCTGTGAGTGGAACGCTCTCCGAATCGTGTCTCGTCTGTGAGCTGGAACGCTCTCCGAATCGTGTCTCGTCTGTGAGATGGAACGCTCTCCGAATCGTATCTCGTCTGTGAGCTGGAACGCTCTCCGAATCGTGTCTCGTCTGTGAGCTGGAACGCTCTCCGAATCGTGTCTCGTCTGTGAGCTGGAACGCTCTCCGAATCGTGTCTCGTCTGTGAGCTGGAACGCTCTCCGAATCGTGTCTCGTCTGTGAGCTGGAACGCTCTCCGAATCGTGACGCGTCTTGAGCTGGAACGCTCTCCGAATCGTCTCGTCTGTGAGCTGGAACGCTCTCCGAATCGTATCTCGTCTGTGAGCTGGAACGCTCTCCGAATCGTGTCTCGTCTGTGAGCTGGAACGCTCTCCGAATCGTGACGCGTCTGTGAGCTGGAACGCTCTCCGAATCGTGTCTCGTCTGTGAGCTGGAACGCTCTCCGAATCGTGTCTCGTCTGTGAGCTGGAACGCTCCGAATCGTGACGCGGCTGTGAGCTGAACGCTCTCCGAATCGTCTCGTCTGTGAGCTGGAACGCTCTCCGAATCGTGTCTCGTCTGTGAGCTGGAACGCTCTCCGAATCGTGTCTCGTCTGTGAGCTGGAACGCTCTCCGAATCGTGTCTCGTCTGTGAGCTGGAACGCTCTCCGAATCGTGTCTCGTCTGTGAGCTGGAACGCTCTCCGAATCGTGTCTCGTCTGTGAGCTGGAACGCTCTCCGAATCGTGTCTCGTCTGTGAGCTGGAACGCTCTCCGAATCGTGTCTCGTCTGTGAGATGGAACGCTCTCCGAATCGTGTCTCGTCTGTGAGCTGGAACGCTCTCCGAATCGTGTCTCGTCTGTGAGCTGGAACGCTCTCCGAATCGTGACTCGTCTGTGAGCTGGAACGCTCTCCGAATCGTGTCTCGTCTGAGCTGGAACGCTCTCCGAATCGTGTCTCGTCTGTGAGCTGGAACGCTCTCCGAATCGTGTCTCGTCTGTGAGCTGGAACGCTCTCCGAATCGTGTCTCGTCTGTGAGCTGGAACGCTCTCCGAATCGTGTCGTCTGTGAGCTGGAACGCTCTCCGAATCGTGTCTCGTCTGTGAGCTGGAATGCTCTCCGAATCGTGTCTCGTCTGTGAGCTGGAACGCTCTCCGAATCGTGTCTTCTGAGCTGGAACGCTCTCCGAATCGTGTCTCGTCTGTGAGCTGGAACGCTCTCCGAATCGTGTCTCGTCTGTGAGCTGGAACGCTCTCCGAATCGTGTCTCGTCTGTGAGCTGGAACGCTCTCCGAATCGTGTCTCGTCTGTGAGCTGGAACGCTCTCCGAATCGTGTCTCGTCTGTGAGCTGGAACATTCTCCGAATCGTGACTCGTCTGTGAGCTGGAACGCTCTCCGAATCGTGTCTCGTCTGTGAGATGGAACGCTCTCCGAATCGTGTCTCGTCTGTGAGCTGGAACGCTCTCCGAATCGTGTCTCGTCTGTGAGCTGGAACGCTCTCCGAATCGTGTCTCGTCTTCTGAGCTGGAACGCTCTCCGAATCGTATCTCGCTGTGAGCTGGAACGCTCTCCGAATCGTGTCTCGTCTGTGAGCTGGAACGCTCTCCGAATCGTGTCTCGTCTGTGAGCTGGAACGCTCTCCGAATCGTGACTCGTCTGTGAGCTGGAACGCTCTCCGAATCGTGTCTCGTCTGTGAGCTGGAACGCTCTCCGAATCGTGTCTCGTCTGTGAGCTGGAACGCTCTCCGAATCGTGTCTCGTCTGTGGGCTGGAACGCTCTCCGAATCGTGTCTCGTCTGTGAGCTGGAACGCTCCGAATCGTGACTCGTCTGTGAGCTGGAACGCTCTCCGAATCGTGTCTCGTCTGTGAGATGGAACGCTCTCGAATCGTGACTCGTCTGTGAGCTGGAACGCTCTCCGAATCGTGTCTCGTCTGTGAGCTGGAACGCTCTCCGAATCGTGTCTCGTCTTCTGAGCTGGAACGCTCTCCGAATCGTGTCTCGTCTGTGAGCTGGAACGCTCTCCGAATCGTCTCGTCTGTGAGCTGGAACGCTCTCCGAATCGTGTCTCGTCTTGAGCTGGAACGCTCTCCGAATCGTGTCTCGTCTGAGCTGGAACGCTCTCCGAATCGTGTCTCGTCTGTGAGCTGGAACGCTCTCCGAATCGTGTCTCGTCTGTGAGCTGGAACGCTCTCCGAATCGTGTCTCGTCTTGAGCTGGAACGCTCTCCGAATCGTGTCTCGTCTGTGAGCTGGAACGCTCTCCGAATCGTGTCTCGTCTGTGAGCTGGAACGCTCTCCGAATCGTGTCTCGTCTGTGAGCTGGAACGCTCTCCGAATCGTGTCTCGTCTGTGAGCTGGAACGCTCTCCGAATCGTGTCTCGTCTGTGAGCTGGAACGCTCTCCGAATCGTGACTCGTCTGTGAGCTGGAACGCTCTCCGAATCGTGTCTCGTCTGTGAGCTGGAACGCTCTCCGAATCGTGTCTCGTCTGTGAGCTGGAACGCTCTCCGAATCGTGTCTCGTCTGTGAGCTGGAACGCTCTCCGAATCGTGTCTCGTCTGTGAGCTGGAACGCTCTCCGAATCGTGTCTCGTCTGTGAGCTGGAACGCTCTCCGAATCGTGTCTCGTCTGTGAGCTGGAACGCTCTCCGAATCGTGCTCGTCTGTGAGCTGGAACGCTCTCCGAATCGTGTCTCGTCTGTGAGCTGGAACGCTCTCATCGAATCGTGTCTCGTCTGTGAGCTGGAACGCTCTCCGAATCGTGTCTCGTCTGTGAGCTGGAACGCTCTCCGAATCGTGACTCGTCTGTGAGCTGGAACGCTCTCCGAATCGTGTCTCGTCTGTGAGCTGGAACGCTCTCCGAATCGTGTCTCGTCTGTGAGCTGGAACGCTCTCCGAATCGTGACTCGTCTGTGAGCTGGAACGCTCTCCGAATCGTGTCTCGTCTGTGAGCTGGAACGCTCTCCGAATCGTGTCTCGTCTGTGAGCTGGAACGCTCTCCGAATCGTGTCTCGTCTGTGAGCTGAACACTCTCCGAATCGTGTCTCGTCTGTGAGCTGGAACGCTCTCCGAATCGTCTCGTCTGTGAGCTGGAACGCCTCCGAATCGTGTCTCGTCTGTGAGCTGGAACGCTCTCCGAATCGTGTCTCGTCTGTGAGCTGGAACGCTCTCCGAATCGTGTCTCGTCTGTGAATGGAACGCTCTCCGAATCGTGACTCGTCTGTGAGTTGGAACGCTCTCCGAATCGTGTCTCGTCTGTGAGCTGAACGCTCTCGGCGCCAGCTCTGTGAAGATCTCAAAAAGGTCTCAGTTTATAATTAAAGACACATTCAAATGTGCAAAATCCAATTTGTATTCAAAACAATTTCCATTTAACTTTAACCAGCAGCTGCAAGGGTAACTTATGTTTTTTATGCTAAAGATGTATTGACAATTAAGATAAATATTAAATCATTAGTTTGGTCTGATTAAACATGTTAATCAACTGGCTTGATAAATTATGTAATGTTTTAGAAATTATAAAAATCTTCTTAGTAAGTTAATAATTTAAAGATAAAGCATGAATTTTAAACACTGCTTGTGGCAGCGCGGTGGAGCAGGAGCAGCTCTGAACTTATGGATTCGAACCCAAAACAAACGCTCAAGCTCAGAGCGGAGCTTCTTGTAAGAAAAGCTGCAAATCCACAATCAATGCGTAAATATATCTCACAGAGATGAGAAACGTAATTAAATCTAATCTTTGAATCTTTTTTTTTTTCAGGTCAGTTCAGTAAAACGCACTTGTGTACGGATCGCGGGGAAGATTTACGCTTGAAAATATTGTTTTGAATAAACACATTTTTTAAATTGTGTCATTTATTTATGAACTGAAAGTAAACTGTTTTTGTGATCGTTCTGGCTCCGTATTTAGACTACTGGAAGGAAACAGAACAGTTTAGGTTCAGCCTTAACTAACCACACTAAACTAACCCTAACCCACTGACTAAACTTAGGTTAAGCTGCTCCTCAAAGTTCTGGAGAGATCTGAGCAGCTTCAGGCTTGTTCTATTCTTTCTAGTAACTAAAAATAGTTTAATGTCATCTTTCCGAAATATTTAAACACAGCTCATCTTTAGCCGTTTCACGTAAGTTTTTGTAAAAACACTTAAAAATGACGAGGTAAAAATGCGACTCCGGTGGGACTCGAACCCACAACCTTTGAATCACTGCAAGATTTTCTAGAAGTCCAATGCGCTATCCATTGCGCCACGGAGCCACCTGTAGAGTGCACGAGGTATTACATACTTAACTCTACTCATCAGATATCGAGTAATGTGAGCTTTATAATGATTTATTTTTGTAGTTTTACCGGTTTCTCTTCGGCTTTTGTGTTTTTTTACAGTTTGCGCTAGCTTTGCGATGTTGTGATTGGCTAAAGGCGAGCGTGACGTAAGCTGAACCCTGTGAATCCTTGTTTTAATAAAATCAGCATCGATTATTATGGTTGCAAATAAGAACGTTTTTATGAACATTTATAAACAAATGTGCGAGGTTTCCAACAATCTGACAAACGCACTAAAGCGGAGTCATGCTGGAAATTCATAAAACATTTGCAACAGAAAATATTAGAATCGCAAACCCCGAGATATTTAACTTCTTCAAACCTAACATATTATTTCACACATACAGAACAAGGTTTATTTCTGAATCCTTTTGAATATTTTTTTTATCACCGCCTCACTCTTCCTTGTAGTTTGTTTACATGACGAGCAGCTCTGCGATCTTCTGATTGGCTATGACTGGTGTCATGTGACCCGGAAGTTAAGCTAAAACAAGTGACGTGTTGCTTTATCATAGTTATTAAAGTTTATTTATCATTTCTTTGTCAATGGTTCTACTGCGAGGAAGGGTTTACGGGTTTTTCTTTCGGTTTCAAACAGTTTCTCTTTCAGAAGCACTTCTTCAAGGTAGGAACAACTTACCATTCTAAGATAAATAAGAGCCCTTTCTAACTTTGTAAAGTTAATGTCAAACTGACCAAGTATAGAATATGGACTGAAGCCTGAACTTTTTATTCTAAATGTAATGTATTAATTATTGGCTTGCTGAAGTTTATCCGTTTAAGTATCCCAGAAATAATAAATACAATAAATATCAAATATACTGTACATTTTAAGTAAATGTTTTTTATATTGGCCTTTGTACCAAGGTTTTGTACTTGAGAAACCCTTTTAAAAATATTATTTCATAATTAAGTAGCTTATTTTCTGACACTCTGTTATGCTGGCTAAATGAGGTTTGATCAGTGTTCTGGAAAGCTCTGGAAAGCTAACTTTGGGTTCTAGAGCGGGGTTTTCAGCTCTGTTCTGTGTGTCTCGTGTGTGTGTGTGAGGATGAGTGAGGAGGAAGAGGTGTCGAAGCTGCTCCAGGAATGTCTGAGAGTGGCCCTCAGTGAACCTCGAGAAACCCTGGAGCCTCTGCAGGAGACCCACGGTGAGCCCCAGAACCTGCTTCACCCAGAACAGTGATTATCCTGGTGGACACCAGCCTCTTCCTCTCCGGTGCCTGGGACCTGATTGGAAGGAGGTGGTTTTGTGTCTTAGGGCAGTTTCCGGCGGAGACTACGGGGCTCCTGCAGGAGGCGGTGGAGGAAGCAAGTGGCCGTTTCGTGGAGGAGAAGTGGCAGTACAAGCTGTCAGTGTCTCCGGAGGATAAGATCAAACTCTCAGATCTCATCAGAGGGCACCTGACGCAGCTCCTGGTACAGCACGACCCACCGATAAACCCGAGCATCGAGGAGACCAGAGCTCTGATCCTCCATGTGTTCAGGTGTTCCTCAGGGATAGCATCGCCGCGGGGGAGCCGCGCTGGGCCGTGGCCGTGCTCTTCCTGGTGGACCGGCTGCTGTACTGGATGGACGGCTCTCCGGCTGCTGCTGAAGATCACTAAAGCGCTGCACAAGCGCTACCCGGACGTCCCGATCGCGCCGCAGGTGGTGATCAGACAGGCGCGGGTGTATCTGAACACAGGTGAGTGCTGCTTGGTCTCTGGAGCGCGTCCCGAGTTCTGATGAGTTCTGATGTTCTGCAGGGAAGCTGAGGAAAGCAGAGTTCATCCTTAGCAGCCTCATCCACAACCAGGCCTCCACAGGTAACCTCCACTGATCCAGACCCTCCACCCCTCTCTCTCTTCTCTCTCTATCTCTCTACCTCGTCTCTCCCCCTCTCTCACTCTCTGTCTCTCTGTCTCTCAGGCTGCTGGATCTATCAGCGGGCGAGCGATCAGACCCTGGTTCAGGCCGTGAGTCTGCAGGTGCGAGGGCAGGTGCTGCTGACGCTCGGTGAGGACCCGATCGATGAGTTTTCAGATAACGCTCGGATCAATGTAAAGCAGGATCGATGCTGCAGGTGATAACAGGGGGCGCTGTGTGCTCAGGTCTGTGGCTGGAGGCATCCGAGCTGCTCTGGGCCTCTCTGATGGGCTTCTACGCTCTTCCTCACCCTGATAAGAAGGTCTGCGGGGCTCCAGAGCGAGGCTCTCAGGGTTGACCCGAGGCTCACAGTGTGCACTGTGTTTCAGGGCGTCGGCATGTCTCTGGGGCTGCTGGCCTCCACGTTGAGCTCCATGAGCCGCAGGGACTTCCAGACGCTGCAGAGGAACCCTCACATTCCGCTGGTAACCCGCTCAGTACCTCTCTCTGCAGCTCTCCGGGGCTCTGCCGGCTCAGCCACGGCCTCTGAGGGAGCGGCAGGGAGGGGTTGAGTGGATCTGATCAGGTATTGATCGTGTGTCTGAAAGGAACTGATCAGGTATTGATCGTGTGTGTGTGAGCAGAGCTTTCTGGGGGAGAGCCGTGAGCGGCTGCTGTGTGCGGCACAGGCAGCTAAGATGGCCGCCGTGATCAGCCAGTATGGCTCGCTGTACGTCCTGACGCACGCGGTGAGTCCACGCGCACCAACACTCCGAGCAGGGTAGGCACACGTGGGTCTCTCTCAACAGGGTTTATTTTGAACCACCGTGAAAACTACATTAATTTAATTTAAATCTGCTGACACAAAATACAAGAGCGACAAGAAGTAAGAATTTTCTTCTAAAAACGTGTCCTCGTGCTGCTGTCGTCCTGTTTCTGGCCCAATCAGAGATCGAGTAGGAACACCAGGATTTAAGAGGAGGCTGCTGGAGTCTGGAGATGATCAGATCAGATCTCCAGGTCCGCGTCAGGACTCTTCCGTTCGGGTTTGGAAACGCAGTTACTTGTGAAAGTTTTCGTTTGTTCCACGTGTGTGCCGTGGTTTGTTGATGGAAGTCGAAGAGCATTGAAAGGTGATAGGTGGCGCTATAGAGCAATTAAACCATCCACTTTTTAACGTCAATCAAATAAGTTTCTAGCTTGTTCTGATGAGAGTGAAATCTTGATCATTTTCAAACATGTTTAGACCCTCAAAAGTGAAGAAGAAAAATTGGAGATAAAGGAACATGTCTTTCACTCTAAGCTCGGCCGAGGAAACCTTAAACTAGACTTCAGCACTCATCGGACGCACCTGTTCCCTTCTCTAAGGTGGCGCAGGGCAGTTCTTTGCTCTCCTATGGTTTCTCCAGAGAGTGTCCTCCTGAGCTTCATCAAACCTATCTGAAGTTAGCCAAAGAAGCCTTCGAGGTCGGACTATTAACCCAGACCACAGGAACTCTGGTCACCAGCAAACTAGAGCTCCACACGTTCCTCAAAGCGGCGCACTGCCTGTGCACGGCTCATCGATGGATCAGCGGCTCGTCTGCCGGCCTCGACAGCGCCACCAGCATCGGTCGCCAGGCCTTGATGCTTTACGTCGATTATTCCACGACGTCAAACTCAGCGCTGTGCTCTGAGATCATGGAGAATATCGACCGGATCAAAGAGTTGGTGACGGTGGAGCGTTTCCTTAAATCTGACCCCCAGTCTTTCGTTCCTGATGGCTACCGTTCCACCGAGTTCAACGCCGCTTCGTTTACGCTCCACGATTTTGAGAGAATTCTCGACGTCTTCGAGAAGCACCACCAGTCAGTTTGTGAGGGATTGAAAAACGAGGATCGTTGCCATCCTGAAACGAGTCATGCTCACTGTATAACAGCGTTTCAGACCGACACGGAGGTTCTTACGACGGAACTCCCCCGTTCGGCCGCAGAGCGACCCATCTCTTCTGTAAGAAACTCTTCTGATAAAACTCCTGCAAACAGTTCCGGATCTTTTGAGGCTTTCCATGAACAAAAGGCCCAAGCCACACAAGACCTATCTTGGATGACAGGAGCCCATCGGAGAAAGCACTTTCAGAGGACTCTGGGAGCAAGAACATCCTCAAAGTCTTCGAACAGTTGCTCCTCCTGGGAACACCTTCGTGGGCCGTCTCAAAGCAGCATAGAAACGGAAGAGGACTCAAGAGATCCATCTCCGATCATCAACAAGGATTCAGAGAAGAATCCAAACTGCCAGTCTAGACCTGAATCATCGCCCACTCAAAGCAAAGATAGTTTTCAAACGAGGACATCTTCTGGATCTCCAAGAAGTGGATATTCAATGGGACAATCACAAAGCAGTGTAGAAACAGAGGGCTTTGTTAATTCTTCTCAAAACGATGACAACACCAACATCTCGAAGAGTCTGAGGAATGAAAGAGGAAGCCATTCTGCTCCGTTGCAAGACCCTTCTAAAGCAAACACTAGACCAAACCTTCCAGACACTAGAAGAAAGCCAATCTATAGAAATCCGAATGCAAGAAAAACTTCTAGTTCCTCAAGCAGTTGCTCTTCTTGGGAACGAATGCCGGCGGAATCTCAAAGCAGCTTAGAAACCGATGAGGATTTTCTTGGTCAAAGCAGTAAAGGTTCTAAGATGGGAGGCTCGGGGGCCAACACAAGGACCCAAAACTATTCTCAGCCAATACAAGAACCTACCACAGCTGAAGATGTTGGATCACGTATACAGCAGATAGATGCCCTGAGTAACCAGCTGTCCCAAAGCAGCATCGAAACAGAAGAGGATCTCTTAGGTCCGTCCCAAATCAAAGAGGAATCAATCGCTGGTCACAAAAGATTCCATAGCCGGGACCAACCAATGTTTGGAGAGTCAGGGACCCAACGGAGGAACCAGGGCCTTAGAACATCTTCTGAAAACTCCAGTAGTTGCTCCTCATATGAACATTTGCTTGGACAAAGCAGCCTAGAAACAGAAGAGGATCAAGGAGATTCAAATACTGGAGACTCAACTGTTCTAAAGGTCCAAAGTCCATTTTTAACTGCCCAAAAACCTATTGCAGCAGAAGATGTTAGATCAACTAGTACAGGAAACCAACGGACAGCTGTTCTACAGTCTCAAAGCTGTGTAGAGTCTGAGAAGGATCTTCTAAATCAGCCCCAAAACGTCATTATTAGTGAGTCAGATGTTCGTCGCCTCAGAGAAGTCAGAAGTCAATCTCAGGCAACGCCTCAGAAATCGGGATCCCAACGACGAAGAGACTTTCACTTGAATCCTAAGCCAAGAATGTCACCGAAGTCCTTAAACTGCTCACAGCAACAAGCTTTATCAGCTTCCCAAAGCAGCATAGAAACTGAGGAGGATGCCACAGATCCTAAACATGGAAGTGAGAGCAAGAATCATGTTGAGGACCATTTAAAGTTCAACAATGAGATCCAAGAGCAACCTAAAATAACAGAGGCTAGGAGAAACTCCGATCTCGACAGAAGAACCACGTCAGAATCCAGCTGCTGCTCTTCACGGGAACATGTTTCTCAAACTCAACTTCACGCAGGGACAGAGAAGGATCTAGGTGACCACAAACTCAATAAAGGTGCTGAAAGAGAAGACTCCAAAACTTCTATAAATAATACAGGAGACCAAAACACAACCCAAGATAGCGAGGCTAAACACGACCCCCAAGAACCCAATAAAGACATCGATGACACCAACCCTGAAACCAATCCCTCGTCTTCCCTGACCAGCAGCTTCGGATCCACCTCATCATGGCAGAAGCTCTCCATGAGCCCAACCGATGATCTTCTAGATCTCAGAGTGGCCCACAAGAAAGGGAGGATGAGCGATAAAACATTTCTGGAGAGGTCGAAGGGAGTGGAGAGCGAGTCGTTCGAGGAAGTGGCCTTGGAGCATCTGTCTGTAAAAGATGACAAAGAGATGGAGAACGCTGCACCGTGTTCTGGCTGTTTTGAGAAGTGCATCATGGGAGATGAAGTGCTGAATTGAGCAGGACTACAGGTCACTGCTGGCTGGAGTTTGTCACCGATGCCTGATGGAGCGTCTCCCGAACAAACTCCTGAAGCCTCTGGAAGAGGATCAGCGCAGGAAGGTCTACGGTAACGTCTCCCTCAGAGCAGCTTCAGTGATGGAGAGGAGGTCCTAACGTCTGAGTTTCTCTCGCAGATGCGGTCGTGCTGAAGTACTCGAGGGCTTCGGACCAGTGGACGGGTTGTGAGAGCAGTGTTTACATCGGAGAGCACACGGGGCTCAAAGGCCAGCAGAGACAGGCCATCGAGCTGCAGTATCTGCACCAGGAGCAGCTGCTCTCCAGGTAACTGTGTCTGTGAGGGACCTAGCTTTGCTCTCGGGAGAGCTTACAGCCTCCTCTCTCTC